>JAQMYG010000007.1:28202956-28213560 GCA_030014215.1 Clariallabes teugelsi
CTGTATATACATTTTGTAGAGATTGTACACTTTACGCACAATGCACACTGTACTCACTGCACACACACACACACACACACACACACACACACACACACACACACACATCCACACACGCACTGTACACTCATTACACAAACTACACAACACTCGCACCACACTACACACACACACACACACACCACTATCCTCACACAACACTTACACTCACACAACACTCACATTACTCTCACATAACACATTTACAATACACTTCACTCATGAAAGACTATGCTACAATCAGAAACACTCACACTACACCCACAACACAACAATCACACAGCACTAGAACCAAACTCACACAACACTTAGACTACACTCACACAACAATCACACTACACAACAATCACACCACACTCACATAACACAACATATTGCACTACACTCACACTACACTCAAAATATTCACAGTACACTCACAACACTCACACAATAGTACTCACATAACACTTACACTACACTCGCACGACACTACAATCACACAACTCTACACTCACAGTACACTACACTCAGACCACTATCACACTACACTCAAAATACACTCACACTACACCCACGTTACACAACATTCACACACTACACTCACACTACACTACACTCACACAACACTAACAATCACACAACAAACACACTGCACTACACTCACAA
Source organism: Clariallabes teugelsi (assembly GCA_030014215.1). Classification (NCBI taxonomy): domain Eukaryota; kingdom Metazoa; phylum Chordata; class Actinopteri; order Siluriformes; family Clariidae; genus Clariallabes; species Clariallabes teugelsi. Next base: position 28,203,644 of record JAQMYG010000007.1, read on the forward strand.
AACATAAGCACTACACTCACACTACACAACAATCACACAACACTCACTACGCAACAATCACACTACTTACACTACACTACACTCAGAATACCACGCTCACACAACACTCACACTACACTCAAAATATACTCATACTACACAACAATCACACTCACACTACACTACACTCACACAATACTACACTCATACTGCACTACACTTGAAATACCCACGCTACACAACATTCACACCACACTCACACTACACTGCACTCACAGTACTCCCACACTACACTCACACTACACTTGCATTACACTTCACTCACACAAGACTACACAAAACTCACAGAACACTCACTACACAAGACTACACAACACTCAGTACACTCACATTATAATACACTCACACGACACACACACTACACTCAGACTACACAACACTCACACACTCACACAACACTCACACAACACCTCTGTGCTTTTTCTGTCACAGTTAAACGTAACACTCCGCTGTGGCTGTTAGAGCCGATAATGGACTGGAGATTCCATTTAACTCTTGAGCTCTCCTGCAACATCAATACCCACTGATGGTGTGTCCATTCACCCGGACAGATTGTCTTGCTGCTGTGGAGACACACACACACACACACACACACACACACACACACACACACCTATTCATATGATGTAAAAGAAAATGTGATTATTCAGACCAGGTCACCTTTCCCATTGGTCCAGTTCTGATGCTCACGTGTGTTGTAGGAGCTTTCAGTGGTGGACGCGGGTCAGTACGAGCACCCTGAGCCGTCTGCATCACACTCTGGTCCGAGTCAGATCACTTAGATCCTCTCACTTGCATATTTCTCCTGATTCCAACACCTCAACTATAAGAACTGACTGACATCATACCTTCCTCTGCCGTATAATCTAATTCAGCACCGTCCACGTTTCTGATCCATATAAGGTGATGGTTCACTTTAATCCAATTGTATTTGGTTAGCGCTTTTAATAATTGTCATTGTTACAAAGCCGCTTTATACAATTGAAAGAAAATTATGTAAGTTTGTATGAGATGTGAATGTGTGTGAATCAGAATGATCAGATAGTCCCTGATGAACGAGCCGAGTGTGACGGTGCTGAGGGAAAAACTCCCTGAGATGAAAATAGGAAGAAACCTTGAGAGGAACCAGACTCAACAGAGAACCCATCCTCATCTGGGTGATAACGGATAGCAGTGATTGATCTGCACTCATACTGTGTGTTAGGAGGCTGTAAGTTCAGTATAACAGGAGATGTGGAGAAGTTCATATGGAGTCCAGTTGGTTATTGGAGGATCAGGTAGACTGTAGGAAACTCCAGTCCTGAACTATCGAGCGACTGAAGTCACGAGTCCTCAGAGAAACAGCTGGTTCTGGATGGTATAACTGTGACTTTGATCTTGATGGAGATGGGATTGGATTGGATTTTGTCCTCCATAGGTGCCGATGCTGTTGTTCTGCTGTGGACTTCTCCTGGGCCATGTATCCCAAGTATTTCATTCTTGCACTTGTTTCCTTTGGACTCCATTTAGATGAGGGTTAGACTGTGGCCCATTCATTGTCAGGACGTGTCTTGTGTCTGGGCAGTGTGGATGATGTCATAGCGAATATCAGGGGCCCTGTATAGTATCATCAATCCCAAAAATCTGGTCAGTCACTAAGCTTTTGTGATTGTACTGGACCCCATGCCTGCCCTCTCAAAAAAGGTGTTCAGGACTGGGAATTGTTTGAATTAGTTCCCCATGAATCTGCACACAGCTAGTGGAGCTTCTGTATGAGGTTTAGACAAGTTGTGTGCATTTACAGGAGCACGTGCTCAACCTCCAGTGTCCAGGATGATCAGTGGACACGGAGCGACGCTGAGTCCCGCACTCTAATTGTGAAGGTGTTGATTAATTCTCTATAACAGCAGCTCTGACATCAGTGCAGGGTTACGTTAATGCACTCTAATATGTTATCGTTTCCATAGTAACGAATCATCCGCAGGGATCACGCTTCTTTAAAAATTAACGGACTAAAAAAGATAAAATGTGTGTAATTGTTCAACATCCAGGAACTCTTTTTTGTAAGGAGATGTTTCTGTGACACTGGAAGGAGTCTCCAGTGTCAGCGCTGTGTAACAGTCAGAGATGTAAATTCAGGTCTGAGGAGTTCACACTGCTTTGTGTAACGAGCCGTGAGCTGTTTGTTATATCAGGGAATAACGAGAGTCTGGTGAGGGATCGAGCTGCTATAATAAACGTGAGAACAGGGACTCACTTCTATCACTGATGTTAAATGTCGTTGTAATGTAATTTTTTAGTAAATAAAGTAACTGTTGAAATTGTAGTAGTATAAAAGTGTTTAAAACCAATATCAGCTTTAATTTGCACTCATTACTCGACTTTAAATGATCCCAGATGTGGTTCTGCTCACACGGGTTCTCCTGACGTTCCCTTCTGAGATTTTGAGCGAGCAGTAATTGCTGGTAAGAGGAGTATTACACGCGCCACTTTTCTCATTTTGTAAAAAAAGGTCTTCATTTACTCTGAGACGAATGCATATTTAACGTTGACAAAAAATAGTTTGGGTCCTGATTGCACTCTATTAAAAAACAAATAAAGAAGGAAGCTGTGGCAGTGTTAATGGCTGTCAGAAATCATGAAGTGGCAGATAAGATTGTAGCTGTTTCTTCTTTCAAGGTCTGAAAAGATTTATGGAATAGACAGATTTATTCCTGTTATTGAAATGCTAATGTGGTCTGAAGGAGATGAAGAAAAGAGCTGTACTTGTATTTGTATATGATGCAAGAGGAGATGAATTTTTCAGTCTGCGGTGTTGAGGTGTGTGTGTCTGCCTCGAAATGGGAATGTTTTTGTAAAGTGTGTTTGAGTTTAAGAGTGGATAATGATTGGATGGATGAAGGTCACATTTTGGTTTCTTCACCTACATTAAAGCTCTGATTGGTTCTTAGTCGAGCTCTTTGCCGTGCAGGACCCATTCGTTTCTCTACACTTCCCTTCTCTCCTTTTCTCCCTTCTCTTTTTTTGGAGCAGAAACAACGGCTCACTTTCTCAATTACTGTATCTTTATGCTAACAACTTGCCTTGTGTAACAACTGCCAGGTTTTTTTTTTTTTTTGCATGGATTTCTTTTTAATTAATCCCATCTGAATAAATTAAAAATAATAGTGAGGTATAAAAGTGTGCAGTGTGTTGGGGAATAAGTCTGAATTATGAAATATCTGTGCAGACGCTTGCTAATGAAGCCCCATTAACTACAAGCCAAACATTCTGACCAGCTGACAGTTTGCTCAGTACCGAGAGGGAAAAAACACTAGAAAGCGAGTGAGAAGCAGGGGATCTGAGCCCTGACTTCACGTGTGAGAAATGCACGTGTGACGTGATGGAAATGAGTGCCGGCCGTCGTGTTTCCAGACTCCCCACGCCGCAGCTCTGTGTCAGCGCAGGCCCTGACGCCGCCGCCTCGTCCGGGCCGGACCGCGAGTAATTATGCAGCGGGGGCAGGAACACTGGGCACCGACCGCAGGGGTCAGGACACTTGTAACACGTGAAAAGAGCAATTATTCCGGGAGACAAAACCCTCCTTTATCCCGGGCAGTGCCGAGGTCAGCGTGAGCGAGCGGAGCGGCTCTGTTTCATCGGGGCTTATTAGCAGCAGCAGGTCTGCTGGAGTTTTAGTGAAAATGCATTGCCTTAATGAATGCACCCTCCCAAACCCCCTGATCCCAACCGCCCCATCCTCTCAAACCCATACCCCCCCTCCCTCCGTAGCTTTCTCTTTTCTTTTTTTTTTCCTTCTCTACAAGTGCTAATGTGTCATAATTAGGGGGTGTGCCTGTATAAAACGGCGTACATTCTCTCTCTCTCTCTCTCTCTCTCTCTCTCTCTCTCTCTCGCTTTTCTACTTTTGCTTTTCTTTTTAAACCCAGTTGGGATTGAGGGGAAATCGTTTTGCTAAATTAATTTGAAGCCTCTGATTCTGTTCCATATTGTTGCACGTTGAATTCATATCAGTTGTAACGACACACTGAACGCAGGCTCCACAGTAAACCCAAAGTGGAGGTTATCATGAGGTAAAGTGATGTTACACCTAAAAACTAATCTAAGGCAGGATGGAAAAAGCAGGGACGTCATTCCATGAGGGTTCTTTGGGCAAGTGCATCCAGTCCCTCCTGTCATTACGACGGCGGAGTGTAAGGTTTATTGCTGTAAGTCCTCCGTCTGTCCTCTCGCGGTTCAGCTTTGCGTAGCCCTGACGTGATCAGCAGATGCCCTGTGTGTTGTGTTTGAGTGTAATGATCGTCCTCAGGCCCTATTACAGTAATGACCACAGCACAGGGCACGGCCGCTGATTCCCGCAGACGATGGCAAGACATCTGCCTGAACTTCCCATTATCCTCCACTGATGAAGCGCTCCATCCTGGACTGGCACGGACGCGGGTTTATTTAGGGAAAGTGTTCACTCAGATACAGAGTTTATGAGAGCTGCTGACTGGAGCGTTCATTCAGACAGAAGAATACTGAGATGTGGAGTTGGGAAGTCTGCAGCTTAGTGAAGTGTACGGGACACCGAGTTCTTAACACTTATCATAATTCCACAGGCATGCTGGGAAAAGCTCCGGATGGAACACACATTCTGCTTTATGGAATGGATCGATATGTTTTCTCCTACGATACCATTCAATACACGACGTAGCCTTTACGATACTTCTTACTTTGCACTGCTTTGATTGAATATGTAATGAACAACTATATATGCAGCGACATGCAAATAGCAATCCTCAAGAACATTAAAATAAATAATCATTTAAAAAATCTTTTATTTGGTTTTAATGTTCCACCTGATCTCTCTGTAGCTTCAGATGTGTTTTTGAGTCCTGCCTTTTCCACTACAGAATATGAACGTCCTGATCCCTGCGCTGATTCATTCAGCCTGGATTTAATCTATGAGGAATGAACGCAGCATAGTTTAAAGATTATATACAGGTTGTTTACATTTGAGATGGCAGTGTGATGCAGTTCCTCTATAATCCGACACTCTAAACTGTTCACACATGGGCAGACAGAACAACATACTGAGTGGAGGCAGTGAATTATCTGCCAGTTTGTAGCAGAAACTGTAGCAAAATCTACTTTATAAATTTATATAGAATCAGGAAATGTATAGAATTGCAGTACAAATCAAATCGGCACCTGGGTCTCGTGATAATATCGTACCGGGTGATTTCCATCCTTATTATTTTCTGATTAAAAAAAGATTAGTTAATTAAAATAAAAGCACCCACAGATCCTCTTCTCTTCTTCACATGATTTCAGAAACAGCACAATGATATGACATCAGGACAAGAGCTTTGGTGTGTAATTGTTTTGTTTTAGAATATTACATCATTTTGCCTTATTAGTGCTGTAATAATATTTATACTGTATGCGGTACAGAGTTAGTGTATATTTGCTTTGACACTGAACACAACATGGTTTTTATATATATATATATATAAATAATGAAGATCCTTAAACACTGTGTGTATAAAGAGACATTTTCCAGATGAGAATGTGTGTGTGTACATGTAGAATGTTGTGATGGAAAATGTTGTGATACAAAAACATGTAATTAATATAAATCATGATGATTATTAGGGCTGTAGTTATCGAATATTTTAGTAATCGAGTATTCTACCAAAAATCTTATCGATTAATCGAGTAATCGGATAAAATGTACTTTTGCATAATTAAACAGCAATGTAAAATATATAAGTGAAACAAAGATTAATTGTTTTTTTTTTGTAGAAAAATCAACTTTTATTTTTTTACATGCATACAGCCTTTTATCAAAAATAAACATTGTCATTATTCACAATACAAGGAAGAGATTAAAGTTGACTGAGATGAATTAAGTGCATTACAGTGCAATACATTCTTATTTTAAAGCCTTTTCTCAGATGCAAAAACTAAAAAAAGGTATTTCAAATGACTTTAAGTATCAAAAAACTAAGGCACACATTAAAATAAATTTTAATATAATTTTATTGCTCTCTTCTATTTTGCAGCACCAGAACGCTCCCTCAAATCAATACACAGCTAACTGTTTGCATCTCCTCCCGTTTTTTGTGACGTAAGCGCTTCGTCTTCGTCTGTGTTTACTGGCGGCTTGCATCCGGAAGCGCACTGTGTCAAAAGCGCGCCGTCAACAAATAATTGTGCAAAAACGTAACGCAAGCTTTTAAAATGAATTAGAAGCTTCGAGGCAGAAGATTTTGCCTCGATCATTTTTTGTAATCGAATTACTCCAAGAATCGTTTCAGCCCTAATAATTATACAGTACAACACAGACCTGACCCCCCACCCCCCCCCCCCACCCCATTACCTGGTGTTTGTAAAAGCATGAACACACTGCTGATGTCAGAACCACGGTTTGTCATACATGAAGAACCTTCAGCAGGAGATTTGCGCCACACGACTGCTTTTAATCCCAAACATATGCACACTTTCTCTCCTCCGACACTCGGCTCTCTGAAAATCACTCGTGCTTTCTTTCTTTTAGACACTAAGATGGATTTTTAAAGGTTTCGATACTGTTTATTATAAATACTGAGGAAATGGATATGTTTATGATTCAGTAACGAGTGAATTTGTGTGTGAAACATGCAGTGAATGAGCAGCACGAGTGTAAACACCTTTAATCATGTGGCCTCAGAATAAAAGTCGACTGTGGCTTCATTACACTGTTGTAGATTTCATTAGCTCATGTGCAGGGGAGGAACTGGAGAGGAACTGGAGAGTGATCATCCTCTATTTCTTTTCTGGAGATACAGTGGACCTGGGATAGCTGTGCTGTGGGGCGTTTAAAATCATCTCCCTTTTTCCCTTTGTCCACTTTCTGAACCTTAAATGCATCAAAATGTTACAGCCCTGATCTGATGGCACCGAAAGCCTGTGTTCTACAAAAATCAGATCAGATCTGCAATGGAAAGTACACACACTGACAAATTTCAGTAGAAAAACAAATATTTGTAAAATATAAGATGTTTAAATGATGGATAGCAGACTGCACCGCAAATATTAATGTCAGATTATTGGTTTCCGACTGGGGGAGATGATGAAACTCTCCAAAAGAGAGAAAACGTAGAATATGAATCACGGTGGAGGACACAGGACGCTTGTGTTTTCTCACAACACGGAATGACCCGGGAAGGTCAGCAGCTCCTGTATCTGTTAAATGGACTGGATTAAGTGGAAGAGGCCTCCTCGGGTACAGCACATCTCTCTCTCTCTCTCTCTCTCTCTCTCTCTTTTTTTTTTTTTTACATTTGGCAGTGAAAAAGGTGCTGGATTTAAAGAAACACTGTTGAATGATCAGTGTTTTCTACAGCAGGGGTTATGACAGGTTCACTCTTGGTTCACATAAAAAACAGAATGAAGGTCTCTCTGTTTCAGAGCAGCGTTATGTGTCACTTTCTGCAGTTGGAAAGAGAGAATTAGGAGACAAACAGCAGGTAGAATTGATTGGATTAAGTGGTAGAACTGAAACACAAAGAGAGAGAGAGAGAGAGCGATGATGGTGATGTGGTGGTGAGGGAGGAGGAGAGGGAGATGGTGGATGTGAGGGTGGAGGTGATGATGAGGGTGGAGGTGATGACGAGGGAGGTGATGGATATGAGGAAGGTGGTGGTGGTGGTGGTGGTGGTGCTGAGGGGTAGGAGGTGGGAGTGGGGGAGGGGGGTCGACCTTTGTGTATAATTAGTTCTCTTATTTAAAGCAAAGATTTTGAATAGAATAACTAATTAGCTGTCATAAAAGGCAAATTAAAGATTTTCATGCCGTTCCTCAGGGAACTCAGACGAGCCTGATTCCTCGGCTCACTCACTTACACACACACACACGTTTCCCTCCCTGGCCGTTTCTCTCCTCATTAAGAGTGTGTTAGTTGTGCAGGAGCCTGACAGCACAGCTCTGTTGCTCTACCTGCAGCGCTGCGCTAACAAGCCATGAAACGCAGGTAGAAAGCGAGCGCCCTCAGCCAGCTCCAACACGCAGCCCTTTTAGCTTCATTTATGCTGAACGCTGGTATTTATAGCAGGTTTTGTGATCCTAACGTGCCGACTTTAAGAGTCCCCCCCCCCCCTTCATTGGGGGTGGAGTGCCTGTGCGGATCCAGCGGAAAGCAGGAACTAATTGATGGTTCCTATCAGCAGTACCGGACCAATTAGCTTCTCCTTTACTCCTCGTCTGATAAAGGAACAGGACGGGTGAGTCCCACGACTTATTCACATCCAAGCCATAAATTTAACTAACAAGCTCTTTTCTATTTTCTCTCTCCACCCTCCCCCCCTCCCCCCCCATGTCATTCCCTCGGGGTATTTATTCTCCCAGGTTTTTACAGAGGGGGGCTAATTACGTTACACTGATGGCTTGATCGTTCTGAATAGCTGAACAAATCTACAGCTGGTGAAACCTCTACATTCCGAGACTCGAGTGTGTTTGTGACATTAATGAGGAAACGTCCGGGAGAAATTCTCACTTTAATTCATTTCCACACGTCTCTTTAACATAGCTGAGTGTAATAAAATGGTCCTGATATGAAAGCACTAATTAAGCGGTGTGCAGTTTTAGGAAAATAATTAGTGACGGTGTGACACGGCCCACGAGGAGCTTAAGTTCACCCTGATGATTATTTTCCAGCACGTCCCTGGTGTTTTATTCCTCTTACATCACAACAGTCACCAGCTATTCATTTAGTCTTTATCAGCAACAAAGCTACATTTTGTATTGTTGTGGAGCGTTCGGTGAAACGAGAGAGTTTCTGTTCTCACTGACGCTTACGCTTTTATAAACACTCGTCTGTCTCTGACCTCTCGTTATTCTCACTCGTCAAGTTAAACAGACAAAAAACACACCTTACTGAGAAACTATAAAAAAAAAGCGTAAGACTTCAAATATTCAACGAGGTTGTGGTGCGATAACTAAAGTTCAACCCATTGCTTTTTTATATTTAAACTGAATATTTATTTTAGTCAACACTAAAACTTGTGTTTCTGTGTAAGCTACAGAATAATCAAAGTCAAGGAGGAAGAAGAAACTGAAGAATTGAAAAAAGTACAACAAGTGAGATAAAAAAAAGTTGCTTTCTAGTTGATTTTAAGTTCAGTGAGAAATGACTAAACTATGGTTTATGTGAATTCTGCCACCTAGTGTACGGAGGTCCTCAGCGCAGCGCAGTGGTTCTGAGCAGCTCATATGATTTACAGAAAACTCAGTGATGTTAGCTCTCTACCAAATCTACCAAAACTTTTTAGTTTATTGTTCATTATTTTATTACATTTTACACTTACAAAAAGCGTACACAGTCAGTTCTCATTGTTAAACATTTAGTTTAAATTTGGACTTAGAAAACGTATAGTTTATATTTTCAGAAAGAAACTTTCAGTACAAATGGCTTTTCCACGGCGCTCGGGTAAACTTCCTGTTTTGTTGTATAGTTAGTGTTAATGTTGTATTGACAAATACCGCGTTCCCGGCGTCGGCTTTTAGTCACCGCACAAATGTCAGGCAGCAGAGAGACTATTAGCATTTAGTGCAGTTATTAAATGGACTTTATTTGTTCTGTAGCTGAAAGGGTGTGTGTGTGTGTGTGTGTGTGTGTGTGAGTGTGTGTGTGAGTGTGAGCGTGTGTGTGTGTGTTTCTGTGTGTGTGTGTGTGTGTGTGTGTGTGGTAGAGCACTTAGATGTTTCTCACTCAGGGCTCAGTGTAACCGTCTCGTGGTCAACAGCACTTCAAAAGGTTAACGTTAATCCCAAGTACGACCCGCAAGGAGCTTTTAGCACCGCGTCAACCTCCCTCACCACACACACACACACACACACACACACACACACACACACACACACACACACACACAACA
>JAQMYG010000007.1:28223374-28235094 GCA_030014215.1 Clariallabes teugelsi
CACACACACTCACACACACACACTCACTCACACACTCACACACACATTTACACACACACACTCACACACACACTCACACACACACACTCACACACACGCACACACACACTCACTCACACACACACACACACTCACACACACACACTCACACACAGGAAGGAGCGTCTGTCTGCTTGTCTACAGTACTACTTTTTACAGTAACAGAAGCCGTCGCTGGTCCTCAAGGACTCCGGTGTAAATGTTTCTCCTTTCAGACCGTTGCGTCTCCTGTACAGTCGCTCCCGCGCCGCCTCGCCTCCCGCGCCCTCCCGCCTCGCCTCCCGCCTCGCCTCACGTCTGTGTGATGTTTTTGCTTTTGTTCCTCGTTCCTCACGGTCAGGATGGTAAGACGGAGGGTGATGTACAGTCTGTTTTTTCTGTATATATAAACTGGAACATTTATTTTATGAAATTGTAATGCACTTTTATTACTCGTGTGAATTAAAGAACAAAACACGATTCTTAAATGTTCAACCTGGTCTGTGTTTGTTTGTTAGTTTGTTTGTTTATCATGCAGATGCTGGTTCATGGCCGCGTGTATGTTTTCTATTTTTAAATTAAACTAAAACTTTATGAACTAGCTGTAATACATGGCTCAGGTCGGAGCCGTGTGTGTGTGTGTGTGTGTGTGTGTCTCTCACTGATCAGAGAGATGCAGCTAAAGACGTGTTTGGTGAAGTCTCACCTCGACTCAGAGCTCGCCGCGTCTCAGATTAGACTCCCAGCTCGGGTTCGTTTAAACTGCTGATCAATTAATAATTTTAGTAGTTTTAGTATTGTGTTCTGGCACAAAGCGTTATTGATAGAAGCCGTGTGTGTGTGTGTGTGTGTGTGTGTGTGTGAGAGACAGAGAACGTTCGTGTATTTAAAACGTGTAATGAAAGGACAGTGACGGAGGTGAGGCAGTTTTATCTGCTCCAGGAGCCGCAGGAGAGCCGCGTGGGGGGTCTCGTCCCCGAGCCTCAGAGATTAGACCGGTTCAGTCGGGGGCTTCAGCGAACCTTCACACACGTCCTATAATTCAGCTAAAGAACACAATATGACTCCGAACTAAACGCAGGCTTTCATGCTATTCACTCAAGTTTCTTTCTTCTTGCAAAGCTTTCAGAGCTGCTTCACAATTAAAGACGACATCAAATAATAATAATAAAAAAAATAAAAAGCAAAAACAATCTTCAAGAGCGAATGTTCTTTCTGTTCTTCATCAGGAAGCTGCTGTTAAAGAGACAGGAAGTAAGAGAAATAAAGTCAGTGTTTTTCTGCTGCACTTTTACTGCACACACACACACACACACACAGGTCACTCTGTAGGTGTACAACTACAAGTACTACTAAGTATTGGCACCCACTCATCCTGTCAATTCCCACTAATCCATTCTCACCACCCAAAAATATTACCAATTTCCAACACCACAATCATATTTTTACCTATAAAAACAATCAGAACATTTATAAAAGACATGTACAGTAAATGAAGCAAAATGTGAAATAAATAGACATTAAACCTCACTTAACCTTAATTTATGATTCCTCTTGACACCGACGGCTTTAAACACCAAACTGAAAGCGGCTCCCTTTTCTTCTTCTACCGTCCTCGATAACATTCTCGAGACCTGCGGTGCCACGTCTTCAATTAATCTTAAACACAATACCAAAAAAAAAAAAAAAGTAAACTTGTTTCGCTTGGTGGTGTCAGTCCGAACACCACAAACAAACTGAAGTTGACCTTTGACCTGTAATCGTGTAATTAAGCCAACCTTACGAAGTGCCGAGCAAATCGCCGAAAACTTTTAAACCTGAATCTTACAAGCACAGACGCATGCTGACCTTTTACTGTTCGGCACAGGTTTTACACACACACACACACACACACAGTCTAATTTCCTTCCTAAAATTACAGGGGGTGCAGCGGCAGCATTGTGGGCGAGACGTGACATTCAGCGAGCGGCGTTTCTCCAGCAGGAAGTGGACGAGCCACATCGAGTGCTAACAAATAAATCAAGCGCACAATGTGCATTAATTAGAAATTCATTAAAAATTCCGACTCACAGGCAGGTGTGCAAATAAAGGATTAGTGAGACAGCAATTACGCACATAAGAGCACGATTTAATTACGTCTCCTGGACTGATTTACTGAGAGACGATCAGGCGGCGTGCAGGACGAGAGACGGCTTCACTAATGAGGAAAAGACTTCAGTCTCTAACACACACACACACACACACACACACACACACACAGACAGAGTGCCATTAATGTTAACCAAAATTGTTATTGGTTACAATACAGAGTTGCAATACAGAGAATTAATCAACGCCTCCTGACCAATCAGAACGCAGGATTTCCATTAGTTAGTTATAATTTTATGTAATGAGAAGTGTTTTGTATTTTATTAGAATAAATTTGCTCCAGTTTATTCTGAGATTAAATTAATTAAACACAAAGATTTTTTCTGTCTTGACCAAGGGTGTAAATAATTATGGAGCTGACCGTCACTAATGTTCAGCTCATTTGCATTCAAATGAATATTAATTCTAGTTGATTTAAAGAAGGTTATTCTGAGGAAATAAATGGTTGGTGTTCCAGACGTCCTGAAAGGCAGCGCTGCCGGAGAGCCGAGGAAAGAAATCTGCCTGCGGAAGCATAAAGTGTGTGTGATGGCGCGCCGCTCGTTCTGTCAGCTCATTCTTAAATTAAACCAATTTGCCTAGAAATTGGTTTTAAGGTCTGCACAGGGTGGTTATGTGCATTAGCCCCCACCACACACACACACACACACACAGTTACTCTTTCATAGTCACACACCTCCTTTCCTCGCTGAAAATCATGTTTGACTTTGAAGTGCTAATTTTAGAAGTTTAGCCAATTTTTTATTTGCTGCTTTGAAATCTATCCTCTAAGCCGCTGCACCAGCGATGAAATATGCAGTCTCTCCACAATGAGGGATAAGTGGCCAAAATGAGAAGCGCCTGCTTCTCTCCCTGCGCATTATATAACTGTGAATAATCTGCACGCTGCACTTTTCCTATGGCGCTCGCCGGTGCAATTTATTTCCACTAACATTATGCAGCCTCCCCTCCTCCTCATTTTCCAATCTGCCTGCCTTTCAAGCTCGGTGGGCGCTATTTAGAATGCTGATGACAAACAAAAATGGGTTTTTCTACGAGGAAAACCACCCCGCCATCATCACAGAGTTCTAAACGAGCAGGGGGGGAAACGCGCTCGACATGTCGCCCACTCGCACGGACAACCAGGGCAATTTTCAATCAAAAGGAAAAAAAATCTAATAATGAGAAGCTCATGAAAGACAGGGCCGAGTCCGTGCACCCATTACGCAAACAATGCAATAAATGTATCTTTTTCAGGCCAGAATAATAGAATAATAGCCATAATAATAATAATAATAATAATAATAATGGGAGTTGGGAGGACGGAGACGAAGGTGAGGTTTATTTATTCACACACTGCGACGTGTGTGTGTTTTTCAGCATCATTTCATAGAGAAAACTGCGAAAACATCGATTCCATTGTGGCTGGAAAATGTCATTATTTGAGTCGGCCTTGGGATGGAGAGGCCTGAGATCAGGACAATGAGGCGAGGCCGTGGTAATGGAGGAGCCTTGAATCTCACCTCATAAAGCGGCCTAATGGATGCGCGGATGACCTCAATCACAAACCTCGCTTTTATCCTTCCCGAGCTGTAGATGGCAGAATTATGTTAAAATAAGTTGATCAGATTGGCTCTTCACAAAAGCCTGTATTTTCCTCCAACACACACACACACACACACACACACACACACTCACACACAGAGCAATAATGATACAGCAGCCAAAAAGCCTAGGGAGAGAGAAAAAGAGAGAAAAGATTTAGAACGCCCCCCTCAGCACCTCCGTATGATCTCCAGCCCCATGCCACGCTTTGCCACGGCCCTGTACTCCGCAATAAATTGCTTTAGTAATCAGCTTTTTGAAAAGCTTATTTACTGCTTGTTTTTTTTGTTGTTTATTGTGCTCCTCCGAATGAAATATAAAATTGGATTTCATTAGATGTGCAATTTTCTCTTTCTCATAAAGAAAGCACAAAGAGAGAGAGAGAGAGAGAGAGAGAGAGAGAGAAAATCACCTTGTTGGCTACAGAGAGTGGATTCGGGGTGCAGTGTATATATTACTGTTGATTGAGTTTCTCTCCAGCCTGATGCGGTCCTCTCTCGCTCTCTAACTACTGATAGAATCCTGAGAGCAACGTGAGCTCTGCTCTGAAACCAAGGCCTCCTGCGAGACATTACACCCTCTTACCCCAAAATACACTCTCAGGAAAATCACGTCCGTGACGTCAAAGCCACACCTCATCCCGATCCGGGGTCAGACATTATGCTCACTCACAGCCCGAACTCTGACCCTGAACCTGCTGCGTAGCTCCGCCCTCTCGTGTCCTGACCGATAACACACATAACGTATAATTGTGTGTTTGTTATTCAGAGTGCAGAGCTCGGACACAACAATCATCTAACCGCAGCTTCCCTAGGCTTCCACAGCGTCACTCCGTCACTCCATCCGATACAATACGATATTGCAGATTTGATTTGTATTGTGATTTTGTAAGTATCATGACCAGGTTGCTGGAACTGCAGCACATTGCAGCCTAAAACATATTTAAATTTAAACAAATACATTTTGAAGTCATTGTGGTGATACGTGAATCGCCACACAAAGGAATCCTGATGCGTAACTGAATGGAGTTTCCCGCCGTCTCTAGTCAATAGGTGTCAATAGTTACAGACCGACTCTCGCACGCTGAGGGATTCCACGCCCAAAACCCAGTTCACCGCAGTTAAAAAAAAAAACTCTGAGTTTAAGTCGTTAATCTCACTCTTCACTAACCTGCAGATTTCAACCTGCACAGCTTATCACAGTTATTAACAAAACTTACACAAAATATATTACAGCTAACTTATCAGTGGCACCAACCTCACGTCTATAAATCCATAACATGAGCCAACTTTGAAAAATAGACATGCAAAGTACAACCAAACCGATGGCCAGAGCGGGACTCGAACTCCGGTCATTGGAGTGAGAGTGCTGTGTGATTATCACTGGACCACTAGGGGGCGTGCCGTTGATGCTAGTTAATGCACAAACATAACGAGCTCCACAAACACTATTTTACAGCAGAGTAATCTGGGAGCTAAGCTGCACCTGACGCTAATATTCCTGAGGTCTTTGGGTCGTTCATTCAAAGTGATCGCAACTTAATTTTTTGTCAACGTCATTCTAACTTACAAAAGCAAATTTGTCTCAACGTCTCCACAATGAACAACCTTCCAATCCAACATTAGGGCTCCTGCTGAGCGACGAATCAGTATTGCGACGCCACTCACATCACCAACGTGCAGAAAGCAGATTCATAAAAATAAATAAATGAATAAATAAAACACGTGGGCCCGACGTAATGAAGAGGATCTTTATGTCCATTAGATTTTTTGTTTATTCAAATTCAAATAAAAATTTTATTTGTCACATACACAGTCACACACAGTACGATATGCAGTGAAATGCTTAAAAGTGACCTTAAAATGTTAAAACAGTCAACAAGAAATAAATAGATCAAAATATAAAAAACTTCAAAAAATATATAAGAAATATAAAAACTTATTTGTACAATGAGAGAAGAAAATATAAAGATGAATTTAAATGGAAATAAGTGGAAATGACCAGGAAGTTTGCAAATATGCATGTGTTACATTACATGCATTACGTTACTCCACCATGCCCATCATATCCATAGCTGTCCCGGGAATCTGCCGTCTTCCTATTGGTTGGTTTAAGATTGGCGCTGTAGCTGTATTCATACACTGACAAAACTTTCAGCTTTGGTCAAAAGTCGAGAAAAAGCTGAAATGAATAAAAACCGGTACAGTGTAAACCCGCCACTATGAGTCACCACAACGCGTCAGTGACAGCTAGAGCAGCGAGAGCTCGAAGCCGTGATCGTACCCGGTCCTTACAGCACAGAGGAGAAGTGCTGTTGTTTTCTCTATTAAACTTTCAGATGCTGAGACAAAGGGAGTCTGAAATCCAAATGAGATCTCTGTAGAATTGACACACTTTCCACTCGCAGGTACAACATGCTTCATATAAGATTCATTAATCGAGGCAGGCTGCCATCTGCGCTTTAACCGGTTAAAGGTGAGACGCACCTTTTGATGTGAACCTTTAGGGACCACGCCGTGGCGTCTTTGTATTTCGAGCCTGATTAAAATGCTCAGGAAACTTCTCCAGCTCAAAGTCTCTTTAATTTGTTTCTGAGAAGAGGCATAGAGGCATTCGAGGCATTTTATAAATCCTGTCCCTGTCCAGCTGGCATGCTGGATTCCTCTTCTAAGTGAATGTTCCACTCAGGACCAGGGCCATTCGCCGGCTCGTTTCATTTTTGCGGCCTCCCTTGTGCCATGAGATAAAAAATTGATTCCAGTAAATTCTCACCTGAGATCCATCACGGCGAAAAGGCTTTTAAAGGTCACACATGTAATAAGTTCCGATGGTCTCAGTCACTCAGATAATGGGCCTTTAGTCTACTGTGCAGTGCTGCTATAGAGAAATAATGGAGTAATCTGTGGACCATTCAATTCAATAGAGGCCCGAGCGGCAGCGCGGCCGGATCGGCGGGATGTTGGGCATGTGCTGAGGGGAGAGCATGATTGATAGAGGAAGAGCTCGTCTCCTCTTTCTGCCGTCCTGACTGCATGCCCCTGAATAGCTGACATTTTAAACAGCTTTGTACAGCCTTCAATCCTGGAACTGCAAAAAATGAGCAAAAAAAATAATAAATTAGGAAAAGGGCAAAAAAGGAATTCTAATAACGAGCTGTAAAGATGGCTCTGTCCTTACGGCAAATTAATTAGGTTCTCATTAGACACCCAGAATGGTCAGTAACCAAATTCATTTCAATTCAATTGATTGCTTTAAAATAAAATCATTGTGTAACGATATGTTCCGTTTCAGGTTCATTATGAGAAATGAGCTCTTCAATAAGGTGTCTTAATGAAAGGTTAGACTCTAAATCCACACGTGTGAATGCACCGAGCCTCCAAATGGCATTTTTAATAACACTTACATAATTCCGTAAAATTTAACGCGGCCCGTGTACTCTAAAGCTGACCCTCTAAAGATCTCCTCCTTCTCCTTAACATCAATTTCCAGTGACTACAGCTCAGAGATAGCGACCAGATGCTTGCGACAAGACTCGCCCCCTTCAAATTTATGGTATTTAATATCGTGGAAAGGAAAATGTTGGAGATACATTATTTATGTTTGACTTACTGAGTAGGCGTCATCTCGAGGTTCTGTTATTAACTTATGAAAATCTGCAAAATGCAGAAACGGACAACAGTGAGCAAGGAGAAGAAAAATGTGCAACCAACTGGGAATGGAGCATAAAATCATCTACCTAATATTATGTCGTTCCCCTTATGGCACCAAAACTCTCTGAACCATCGAGGCCTGGACTCCACTCGCCCTCTGAAGCTGTGTGTGTGTGTGTGTGTGTGTGTGTGTGGTATCTGAAGGCGTGTGGTATCTGAAGGTGTGTGGTATCTGAAGGTGTGTGTGTGTGGTATCTGAAGGTGTGTGGTATCTGAAGGTGTGTGTGTGTGTGATATCTGAAGGTGTGTGTGTGTGGTATCTGAAGGTGTGTGTGTGGTATCTGAAGGTGTGTGTGTGGTATCTGAAGGTGTGTGTGTGGTATCTGAAGGTGTGTGCGTGGTATCTGAAGGTGTGTATGTGGTATCTGAAGGTGTGTGTGGTATCTGAAGGTGTGTATGTGGTATCTGAAGGTGTGTATGTGGTATCTGAAGGTGTGTGTGTGTGTGTGGTATCTGAAGGTGTGTGGTATCTGAAGGTGTGTGGTATCTGAAGGTGTGTGTATGGTATCTGAAGGTGTGTGTGTGTGTGTGGTATCTGAAGGTGTGTGGTATCTGAAGGTGTGTGTGTGTGTGTGTGTGGTATCTGAAGGTGTGTGTGTGTGTGTGGTATCTGAAGGTGTGTGTGTGTGGTATCTGAAGGTGTGTGTGTGGTATCTGAAGGTGTGTGTGTGTGTGGTATCTGAAGGTGTGTGTGTGGTATCTGAAAGTGTGTGTGTGGTATTTGAAGGTGTGTGTGTGTGTGGTATCTGAAGGTGTGTGTGTGTGGTATCTGGCACCCAGCCGTCAGCAGCAGATCCTTAAAGTTCCTGTAAGTGTGTGAGGTGGAGCCTCCATGGATCAGACGTGTTTTCCCAGCACATCCCACAGACACTTGATTTGACGCTTGAGATCTGGGGAATCTCGAGATGGAGTCGACACCTCAAACTCTTTGGCATGTTCCTCAAACTGGTCCTGAACAGTGTGTGCACTATCCTGCTGTATAATATCAGGGAACACTGTAGTGTAACTCAGTGTAACTCGTTCTGTAACAGTGTTTGGGTAGGTGGGGCGTGTCAGAGTAACATCCACATGAAGGGCTGAGGATTCCAAGCAGAACATCAGAGCATCACACTGCCTCCGCCCACTCGCCTTCTTCCCATGGTGCACACACACACACGCACACACACACACACGCACACATATACACACACACCTGGCAGTCCACATGATGTAAAACATGGTCTATCAGACCAGGCCACCTTCTTCCATTGCTCAGTGGTGCTCAAGTGCCCATTGTAGGAGCTTTTGGTGGAGGACACGCCTGACTGGCCTGCAGATACGCAGCTCCTCCATATGCAACAGACTTCAACAAACTGTATGTTCTGACTCCTTTTTCAGCAGTTTGAGCTACATTAGCTCTTCTATTGCATTAAAATACACAAGCCAGTGAGTCTTGGCCGCGCATAGTCACAGGTTCACCAGTTCTCCTTCTTTGGAGCACTTATGGTAGGTCCTGACCCCTGCAGGGAACATCCCATAAGAGGTAATGTTTTGGTGACCCTCTGACCCAGTCGGGTAGACATCACACCCTGGGGCTTTGGCCTTTGTGAAAGTCACTCAGATTTCACTCGCCCATGTTTCCTGATTCTAACACATTTCCAAGATGGCCCCGGTGAGGTTGGCTGCCAGTTTTTCTTTGTTTTTGTTTTTTTAAATTAGTTTTCAGTAACTTAAAACCAGCAAATTCATCAAAATTGATCACATTAGGTATGATAGACATACTGTTATTTCTATTGGTATACAATGTACTCACAATTTGACGTTTTTAACCCCGGATCTAAGCTGGTCAAGTGAGATCCTGAGGGAGAACAAAGGACGCGACGTGAAGGGAGTAACAAGCCAGCGTCAGGAACAGGCTGAGAGCCCGTGCACACCGCACACCTCTGCCTAGCATCCTGCTCGCCAACGTCCGGTCACTGGAGAACAAACTCGATGACCTCAGGGCCAGGGTAAAGTTCCAGAGAGATGTCCGGGACTGCAATGTCCTCTGTTTCACCGAGACATGGCTAAACCCAGCGATGCTGGACCACGCCATCCAGCCGGCCGCGTTCTTCTCGGTTCACTGCATGGACAGAACACAGGACTCGGGGAAGTCAAGGGGAGACGACATTTGTTTAATGGTGAACAACAGCTGGTGCAACAGCGCGAGCATTGTTCCTCTCACACACTCCTGCGCACCCAACTTGGAACTACTGACCATCCAATGTCCTCCTTTTTTACTTCCCTCTGGAATTTACATCCGTTATAATCAGCACAGTTTATATTCCACCTTAGGCACTGCCTTATGCGAGCTAAAGTTCCAGTTCAGAGGAAGGTCGCGCGCTGGATGGACCAAATGGTGGCTGCGCTACAGGACGCAGACTGGGACATGTTCCAATGCAGCTCTGATGACATCAACATGTTTACGGAAGCGGTTGTGGAATTCGTCGGGAAACTAGTGGATGATACCGTGCAAAAACCGACTATTCGAAGGTTTCCCAGTCAGAAGCTGTGCGTGGATAAAACCATCCGCGATCCTCCGAGATCTCGCACCCCTGCCTACAGTATAACACAGGATTTGCGTCGGGTGACATGGACCCGTACAAGGTGGCGTCATACAATGTATGGAAAGCGGTGAAGGAGGCGAAGCAGTGCTACAGGAGGAAACTAGAGTGACAGCTACAACAGAGTGACTCTAGGAGTGTATTGTGGCAGGGACTAAGGACAATAACAGACTACAAAGCACCAACATCCAGTATGACGAACGCGGACGTGACTATGAACACCTTCTATGCTCACTTCGAGGCTGCAGCTAACGATGCTAGCAATGCCAATGCTAGCGGTGCCATCAGTTGCAGGCAGGAAGTGAATGCCAGCACCAGAAATGTGTTCATCATCTCTGAGCATGACGCGAGGAGACCCATCAGGGGATAAAACACCAGGAAAGCAGCAGGACCAGACGGCATCTCAGGTCAAGTCCTCAGAGCCTGCGCAGACCAGCTAGCACCTGTGTTCACAGAAATATTCAACCTCTCCTTATCTCAGTCGGTGATCCCCACATTTAAAGAGTCCATCATTGTTCCTGTTCCCAAGAAATCCCATCCTGCTTCCCTCAACGATTATCGCCCTGTAGCCCTCACCTCAGTAGTGATGAAGTGCTTTGAGCGGCTGGTCAGAGACTTCATCATTTCTTCACTACCGGACACACTGGACCCACTACAGTTCGCTTACCGTCCAAACCGCTCTACAGAAGATGCAATCTCTCATCTCCTCCACACATCACTCACTCACTTGGACACTAGAAGGGGGAATTATGTTAAAATGCTCTTGGTCGACTACAGTTCAGCATTTAAAACTATAATTCCCTCCACACTCACCACCAAGCTAGGGCACCTGGGACTCAGCCCATCTCTGTGTCAGTGGATCTCCAATTTCCTGACTGGCAAACCACAGGCAGTAAGGATGGGTGGACATGTCTCAGCCTCCCTCACCCTCATGTCAATCATCAATCATGTCACTGGAGCCCCCCATGTGGTTTTGAGCCCTCTGCTGTACTCATTGTACACTTACGACTGCGTGGCCAAGACCAACTCCACCGTCATCAAGTTTGCTGACGACATTGTCGTGGTGGGTCTGATCTCTGACAACGACGAGACAGCCTACCTGGAGGAGATTGGAAATCTGGTGAACTGGTGCCAGAGGAACAATCTCCTTCTAAATGTCAGCAACACAAAGGAGCTGATAGTAGACTTTAATACTAAGCAGGAGAGGAACTACAGATTGATGTGGGAGCACTAAGTACCTTTCATCCCTCCCCTCTGAGAGAGCTCGGCCAATCAGCTCTCTTTAGACAACCGGCTGCAAGAGGTTACAGCATCACCCTGGAATCGAACTCGCGATTTCTGGATGATAGGGTGAGCACTTTACCACTCGGAGGCTCAGCTTCAGATACCTCTGTGTTCACATCACGCTGGACCAGTCATGGTCCTGTCACATCAACACCGTGGTGAAGAAGGCCCGGCAGTGTCTCTATCACCTCAGACGCTTGAGAGACTTCAGACTGCCCTCCAGTGTGCTCAGGAATTTCTACTCCTGCACCATAGAGATCATCCTGACAGGAAACATCGTGACCTATATATATATAGCATAAATACCATGGTATATATACTAAAGCTTTCCATGAAACTTCATCACTGTTAGCTAAGCATGCTGCTCATCGTTTAATGCACATTTGGTGGCTGT
>JAQMYG010000007.1:28239624-28257198 GCA_030014215.1 Clariallabes teugelsi
TATAGTGATAATTTTTCAGTCATATGTGACTTAGGTGAGTGAACATGTGTATACAGACCTTGTATTTAACGTTATTTTCCATTAAATGTCCGAGGAGGATGAACCGTCATCAGCGGTGTGGGAGATCAAGAGAGACACGAAGCTGAGTGACAGCCGCTGAATACACCGGTGAACTTTGGGGGAGGAGCCAAGCAAACTTCAACTCAACTGTCTGTAAATAACCCAGAAAAATGACCCAACAGCGGCAACCCAGCGTTGGGGTAGAAAAAACAACCCAGCATTTTTTAGTGTGTAGTTGTCTAAAAACTAGACAGACAGACAGACAGACAGACAGACAGAGCGATAACTTCATTAATTCCAAAAGGGAATTATAATGTTACAGCAGAAGGTTCAGTCTGTTGGCCCTAGTCCTAGTCCTGTTCATTTCTTGGTGGCAAAATGGGCGTCACTTACTGGATGCCAGTGAGAAAACCCACATTCACACCCAGTCACAGAAGCACTTTCAGTAAGAACACACATCTGATAACGAGATGTCGTCTTAAACAACACGCCGTCTCTTGCAGTCGTTCAAAGACATGCAGGTTAGGATAATAGGTGGCTAATAATGCGAAAGCTTGAAATGTCAGTGTTAATAAACGTTACCTGCAAATCGTTTTATGAAGTGTAAAGTGCAGTGTATTCCACAGCATCATTACAACAGAAGCTCTCAATGAGCTAATGCTAACATTAGCAAACGCCACCAAACCAAGGAGGAATCCCATATTTGACTTCCTGCGTTCACTATCACAGCGGAGCTAAAGAATCCTCTCACTGAAAGTTTTGTGCTGTTTGACCAGCAGGTGGTGGAGGGGATGTGAGGAGTTCTCCGTGGTCTTCACAGTTTGTGCAGCGTCCAGGAGTTCAGGATTCAGGAGTGTGCGGTTGCTGGAATGGTAAATTGTTCTGATATCTGAATGTACAGAATGTGTAGTGTCCAGTAATGAGCTGGTGTTTTATCCAGGGTGTATTCCCTGCGGCCCCAGGCTCGTGTCTGGACCTAACATGCTCCTGATCAGCATAAAAAGTGCTTACAAAAGATAAATGAACAGATGAACGTATAATAAGTGAAGAGAGCTCAACATACTGAGTGTTGAAGGAGGATAAAAGCAGGATGCAGATTGTAACTGATTGATCCTAAAGACCATCTTTCTAACACAGGTGTGCGGTGATTGTTGAATTTTGTTTGACTGCCGCAGTCGGGGGAAAAGTGTCGCTTTTAGCATTGTACATCCCCTCTGACACACAACTCACCAAAACAATTACATCACTTTAGTTGCTTTGTCTCTAAACCCCTGCTAACCCAGCTCAGGCTTCAGTAGTCCCTCTTTGGCACGCTTAATACGTGCTCCTCCTGCAAGTCGGGGCAATTACTACCACATCTATTGACACCTCCTTCATGGGATCTCACATGACTAGCAGATGCATCGCTCTCCGAACCTCCCTCCTCCCTTCTTTACTAAGAACTCTTGCAGCTTGCTCCATGGAAATGAAGCAATTAAAATAATGCCACATTCAGTTCCCATTGAAGCCTGGCATCTGTTTTCAGGCTCAGAGCCGCATGCACGTGCATAGCGATGTTATACTCACGTGAATAATGATAGCTGTTCTTTTAGAGTTTAAGCTGAAAACATACCAAAAAATAAAATCCTCCAGGAAATGCTGCTAAGTGCAAAATGCAGTGCATTTGATTCAGACAGATGAGTTTTACATGATGCAATATCTAGAGTGTGTTTTTTTCTTTCTTTCATAAAATCATTCAGACATTTCTAAATTTCATTTCACTCACCGGGTATGTTTTTTTAATAACATAATAAGTCTCAACTTGAACGACTTCATGATTTCTGTCCAAAAAAGCCACACAGACAAACCCAAACAAACAAACCAAAAAAAAAAAAAAGTTTAAAACACATAACCCTGCGGAAAATTGCTTTCCTCATGCAGCCGGAACAGGCCTGATGCATGTGGGCATCTCTCTGTGGGAGATATATGAACCTGTGTGGCTGTGGGCGCCGAAACTTTCCCAACCTTTCCAGTGACAGGTTTTATAAGCCTAATGCAGTTTGTGATGTATAGCATAATAACCCACTGTATGACTGTAGGGCCTTGCTCTTAATATCGAGTGGCTTGTGTATCAGGCAAAATTATTGTAATGAGACCCAATTTCCATACAACAGCAAAATGAGTTCATTATTCTGTGTTATATTGGTGGAGTAGCCCGAGTGGAAATGGATGATTCGCTTTGGAAGGAATTGGATTCTGGACATAAATAGAATTAGGTAAAGTTGCAGATTGGAGGGAAAAAAAATAATAATGCAATAATAATTATATTGCAGTTATCAGAAGGTTATCCTCACTCGACAATTCTTTATCTAATCTCTCAAGCAGATTTAAAATGTCTTATCTAAATTTACGAATTATGCGAATAGCTCCTGGTCAGGTGTGGCTTAAATGGATTAATTAACATTATATAAAATTAGAGGATAGAAGGAATGGGAGAAAAATTGAAATCTTTCAATCTTACATTAATCAAAACATCAAAACAGCGTGACATCTGAATTATTATTAGCATGCATGCTTTTTCCTTAAAGCGCTACCTAGTCAGCGATGAACGCAACACTGATAATCACACGCTTACGACTTCACACTTAAACGCTGCAGCGGAAACGCGACTGTAGATCGCAGGAAGCCGCCTGCATCGCTGCTGTTTATCTGTTCCCTTCCTAATTGCGTTTATTCCTTTCAAGGTAACCTTTCTCAGCGTCGTAGCTTCTCCGGTCCTCGCGGCTCTCGCACTCACGCTGCCCATTGAGAGTTCTGCTCCATTGTGTCCTCTTCATCAGGTGATTATACTATCTATCAGCTGCAGCTGTCACTGCTCATTTAAAGCCTGCGCAGGCCCTCGCAGTGACGCAGCCGACTGTAACCTCGCTGATTACTGTTTTGTAATCCAACACCTCACTTCCCTGTGTGTGTGTGTGTGTGTGTGTGTGTGTGTGTGTGAGATGAAAATCAGATGCCTTTTAAAAATGAAATGTGTATGTCTCCACTCATATTGATGGACAAAGAAAAATCCCAATTACCAAAACATTGCTATTAAAAAAAATCCACTTTTGTTGTTTTGGGAAAAAGGGAAGAGAACCACAGGAGAAAAGAAGAAGAAAAAGGGGAAAAAAGCATGAGAAAAATCTCCTCCTTGTTTGCCAAGGATGCTTGCAGCTACAAAGATTCAATTATACAAAGTGCAAAAAATAATTAGAAAAAATAATAGCACTTGAAAAAAAAAAAAAGATATAATAGTCCCCTCCAAAAATTGCATAGAACAATAAATCTGTTAATTAGCTCATTAATATTCAATTGGGGTCAGTGGACTTAATGGAACCTTTTTCACGGGTTGAGGAAATGTTTAACACCGGCTTTCTCCTCCACCGCCGCTGATTATCGAGTACGCACAGACGAGTCTTATCAGCGCTCCAGATGGTGGAGAACAATGCCACGCCATTATCGCCTCGCAGCAGTGTGTGTGCGCGCGCTGTATCCGGTGTGTGTCTGAGACGCTGAAGTACACACACCAAGGCATTTAGTGTAATTGATATGTGGAATATATCGTATTGTTTAGGCCATTTGTTTGCTCCTGCTCGTATTTCAAGTTGAAGAAGAAGAGAGGAGAAGCAGCGAAGGCTGATTCTGAGCGCCGCTGTTTCAAGGAGCTTCACAGCTTAAAAACCCTACGGCGCGTTTAGTAAACAGACAGGCAGGGTCTGATTTGTGTTATTTTTCTCTGGGTCGGACCTGCTCACTGCAGCCTTACACAATCAATGTTTTTATAACGGTGCGTATGGTCCGGTCCCGGAGTTCCTCAGCTCAGGTACGCCTCATAATGAGAACCAGGAGCTGTGAGCCGACCAATCAAATACCTGACGGACCGATCACTCAGCCAATCAAATTCCAGATGACAACTGAAAGGTCAGGGGATAATGATACCTCAGATCTGATGTGAAGGAGGCCTAGAAGACAGTCCAAAGACTGGAGTCTCTTAAATCTCATAACCTCCTGTCTGATCCACAGGGGCGTGGCATCAATACAACAGCAGATACAGAAGGAGAGAAGAACTAAACCAGCGAGTGCGCATTACTCCTACACACTTTGAATTTTAGATGACCTCGCTATTCGGCCACAGCTACCTATGAACAACTGTAGGAGAAGTTACACTGCTGAGGAACCTGATACCTGGTAACTAGGCGTGGTCACCGAAGGAGAATACACACTCATGTACTAAGCTTCAAACACGTGAACAACCTCAGGTACACTTTAAGGAAGTGTGATAGTTAAGGGTTTAAAGCTTCTCAAGGAGGTTCTTGGAATGGGAACCTCTAAAATAGCAAATTATGTATTTTAATAATAATAATAATAATAATAATAATAAAAGTCTTGCGTCTGGCAGTTCTGGTGTACAGGGTCCTGTATCACCTGGCTGAGGGGAGGAGTTCAAACAGGTTGCATCCAGGGTGTGAGGAACCTGTAGTGATTTCTTCAGCCTGTTTCCTGTGGAGTACATGGAGGTCATGGAGAACACTGATGGTGCAGGTATGTTTACCTGCAGTTCCTACTGTTTGCTGCAGTCTGTCCTGTTTTTAGTTGCTCCAAACCCGGCGGTGATGGATGTCCACAAGGTGGATTCAACGACTCCAGAACTGAAGAACTGAATCCGCAGCTGCTGAAGCAGACTGTAGGTTCTCCGTTAGTTCAGAAAGTACACCCTCTGTTGGGCCTTTTTGAGGATGGAGTTTATGTTGGTCTCCTGCTTCAGGTTTTGGGGTTTTGGTAGTTCCCAGAAACCTGCAAGTCTCCTTGGAGGACACAGGGTTGCTGGATGTCATGAGGAAAAGCGGAGCTGTCTACTAAAAATCAACTGTCACCTCCACAGTTTGGGGTGTGTTTAGCTCCAGGTGTCAGTGGACTTTGTCTTCTATATCTGATTCTGCACGTGAGTACGCCATACTGTGTCTGACACCACAAGAATCTTCTTAGAATTTTGTCACTAGAAGCAACTTTTAGGCTTAAGAAGCTTTGTGAATATGGGCCCTGAAAACTGCATATAACAAACACTACGCTCACTGGACTCATCCATGATGGTGCCGACTCTGTGTATCAGCAGGAGGTGGAGTGTCTAGTGCTCTGGTGCAGTCAGAGAACACAGTCGTTCTGCACTCGGGAACCGCTGGAAGAGGTGGCGTCAGGCACAGTATGGCGTACTCATGTGCAGATTGTTACGAGTAGAGAAGAAGACTTTTAAGAGGCTTAAGAGTTTCTATAGCAGAGGACAAAATGGCTGAAAAAAGAAATATTCTCCAAACACTGAACGTAAAAGTAAACACTGCTCTTCTGTCCAGTTCGGTTTTCTTTTTCTTTAACTTCCTTCCATCTCTCTTGGATTGTTGTCTACATACCATCCAAAAGTGTAACTTAAACAGACTGTCTGTCCTGTAATCATGTAAACTGGTCAAAGCTGAGCTGTTCTGCTCCCATCAATCTGAAATGGATTAGAAGTAATAAAATCAGTTTGGTAAATAAATGTAAGAACTTTAATATAGTAACAACTCCATGCTAATTTGTTGCTACAAAATTAGACACATTTTCAACATTTAATTAACTTTAAGATATTTAGCCTATAAAAGAAACTTTGTATAAAGTAGCCTGCATTCATGATTATACAATTTCTTCTATTAATTCTATTATCATATATTCTATTTTCATTAAGAGCGCATTTTAAGATCTTTGCAGATTTTTTTATCAATCAATCACAGACCTTGAATTGCTGCGTCATCCCTAGCAGCGTGGTCGGACACACCTCCTCACTAAGATAAAGGTTTTTGTGCTTTCCTTCCTCAGAGTTGCTCTGAGAAGTTTCCTAAATCACTTTAAGTCTAGGACTCCCAGCTAGGACTTTTTAGGCTGAGATAGGAGCTCTCTGAGAGGATGCTAAGAAGCTTTGTGTGTGCGGGCCCAGGAGTTTAACAGCTGGGTCATTGGATGTGCAGTCATACGTGTAAAAAAAAAAAAAAGAAGAGCAGTGGGAAGAGGACACACCCCTGAGGAGCACCAGTGCTGACCATCTGTGTGTCAGAAGTGACTCCGCCCACTATGACCTGCTGTCTCCTGTCTGTCAGGAAGCTAGTGATCTACTGACAAATTGCAGGTGTTATTTGTTTGTTTGTTTATCTTCAGCATATGCTGTACCCTGTTTGTGAGTGATTATGGATCCAGACTGATGACATTTGGTCTAAACAGCGTCCTACTTCCATGCTCAGGTACGACGTGGAACGATTGTGTTCTCATTAAGCAAAATGAACCAGACTTTGGTGTCGTGCGATCTTGGAAACGATTTCTCTCTAATGTGAAAATGCCCTTAGGTTTTATTTATACCTCCTTCTGGGAGAACCCTTACAGGTTCCACATAGAAGAAAGTTCTAAATGAGGAACTAATGACCGTTTTTGGAGAATGCTTAAAAAACACATTTTTCTAAAGAGTAGAGGAAAAATAACTCGATGTAAAATGAAATCTAATACACTCAGTTTTTTCTTTTTTTTTTCTAAACGAATTAACAGGAGGAAATATTTGGGCTAATTGGGATCATTTTCACCGTTTCTGCCCTCTAACCACACTGTGATCGCTCCTCAATTCTCAAATGATTCATGTTTTATTTGGAAAAGTGATCCGACAGCTTATTAAAAAGAAATTAGGATTAAACCATGAATGATGAATTCCAGAGTTTTCTGAGTCTCATCTTTAGGATGTGGACCGAAGGCCTGATTGTAAGCGAGTGAGAAATTCAGGGTCGTTTTAACTAACTGGAGCTTAGAGTTTAGTAGAATCAGATAAAGACGCTGAATTTCAGAGATTCCTGTGAAAATTGTTGAGTTATTTCTCCAGTGTGGACTTCTACAAAAAGAAACACCAGAAATACCAGAAACATCTGAAGACACACTGAAGAGAAATATATTAAATGAACAAATATGACCATTTTTTATGTTTTGTTTAAAACTATTCAGTGCAATTCCTTATCATTGAAAAGAAACAACTGCAAAAAACATCATTTTACCATGAATCTTAAGAACACTTATAAAACAGATGGAATGTGGTGTGTGTGTGTGTGTGTGTGTGTGTGTGCGCCTCACACTGTCTCCTTCCTGAGATTATTGTTGTGATGATAAAGTTCTCCGTGAGATCAGACATTGTGATCATTTCATGTTACACCTGCCTTTATATCGTCTAAAATATCTCTGAAAGGAAACATTACTCCTAAGAGGAAGCGTCAGAAAGGGTCTCGGCTTTTCGTCTATAAAAATCTCGGCGTATAAAAGCGACTCGGCTCTGCGCTCGAAGGAAAGATGTTATGGATTTTATGTCGAGATAAAAGCAGGAGCGTTTTATTCTAAACATTCTTGTTTACTGACACCGTTCACCGAGCGACAGAAGATTATTCCAAACTGCATTATCTTTCTTTTTTGGCTGCTTGTAAAAATTCTATTTTTCTGCGCCTTATGGAGACAGAGAGCATCTCGGGTGTGTGGAAGGGCGAGAGACTTAGAGGAGATTTCTGTTCGACCTCACGCTCAGGCAGCTTAGAGAAATGAAATAAGAAAAACAACGACGGGGAGCCGTTTGGCGCCGCAGTGACCGGTGAAGTCTCCGCCGCGGTGCTGGAATTGAAATGGCCTCCATGCTACGGCTTCTAAAATGAGATACGAGAGAAAGAGATCGGTCTCGAACTCCATGTGTTTATTCTTCAGTTCACCACCAGAGACCCGCAGCGGAAAGAACGTTAATGCAGGCGAGAGAAAACAGGGTTTCACAAAAAAATGATAATTAAAATCTTACCAGGTAGCGATGATGATGATGATGATGATGAAGATGACGATGGACAATGCACAGATTTATCATCATTTTAAAATATTTCACTCTTAAATGACTTTAAACCCTAAAGTGTTCATCCATCACAAACACTTCCACATAGAAACTAAGAACATTTCCAAGTTTTATTCTCTGAAGCATTATTTCATTATTTTCATTTCACTACTGAGTCCTGCGCTCTGATTGGTCAGAAGGTGTTGATTAATTTTCTCTAACAGCAGCTTTGACAGTAGTGCAGGTTGATATTAATGCACTCGTTCTAATACGTTATCGTTTCCATAGCAACAGTCCATTCGCAGGAATGTGTACAGCACAAGCTCAATGTTATATAAAGATACTCATAATATATATTAATATATATATTACTAAAAAAAACTTGAGGAACACACTCCTTGAGCTTGAAGCTCGGCTCAGACACCGTGCTGTGTTTAGCTCTGGTGTATAAAGAGGACAGATGAGGTGGAAAATGGGAAGAAAAATTCTACAAAATATCTTTAAGAAATTAAATGAAAATAGTGACAAGAGACTCGTGGGTGATCCGCTGAGCTTCGTCACGTCGTTCCAGGGTTTAGCGTCATTGTCAATGCTAAGACCCGTGAACATGATTATACCACACGTCCAAACCGGTTACGATACGCTCACATCGTCTTTCAGTTCGCATCACGTCCTCGACACGTCGCTCACGAACACGCCGCATCATCACGTCACCTGACCGAGGTTTAATCCGACACACTCTTACCCTGATAATAAAAAATGTGCCGTTCTTCAGCCTGTCACACCCCCTTCTCGCGCCGCGTCATCCGACTTCACACGCCACTCAGGATGTGGGCGGAGTCACGCTAAACCCGCTCACCCAGGAAGTGATACCAGGAAACATTCAGTGTGAAATTTGTATCATGTAGGAAATCTGCCATTTTTTCCCCCAAGTTTTGAAGTCTGAGCTGTGAGGAGATGCGTCGACGCGCTGTACGGTAAAGTTTAAACACATCACCGAGTTCTCTTTGATGATAAACCAAAATTATTTTGTTAAATCTTTATGTTTAAGGGACAGTAATGAGATAAAATCGTCAAGTTGTTGTTAGTCTTTCGTCTGCTCCCGTCGAGGGGTCGCTGCGGCGGAACATCTCATCCTCACACACAACTTATGTGGGAGGGGCTTGTGTGGGAATCGAACACGGCATGATCATGATGAGGAACAAAAGTGGCATCCAGGAAAGGACTGGCTCTTTATGAGTAAAGATGGGCCGAGGATCACCGACATACGTGATAAAATTATAAAACATTTATAAAAATGCACAATTATAAAAATGTTTAAAAACAAAAACAGACAGGAAGTGATTTTGGTGCTTCACCCTCTACAAAGCATAACACAATGAAAAGATTGAAGGAATCTGGAAGGATTTCAGTAGGTGAAGGTCGAGGTCGTGATGACCTCTGTGCCCTCTGATCCCCGTCACCGCATCACGACTCCACATTCCTCCATCAGTCGTCTCACCGCATGGACTCAGGGTTACTCTGGCAGAACTGCGTCACACTTTACAATACATACGTACATCCGTAAGCACTGATTAAACCTGAACTGTGCCAAAAGAAAGCCCGTGTTAACAGCGTCCAGGAGCCCCGTCCACTGATCCGGACTCGGAGAGACATGAGGGACGAACCATCACACGGTGGAGACGTGACTCTGGTCAGACGGATCAGTATTTTAGGGTTTTGTTTTTTACTTTGGAAGGAACAGATGCAGTGTGTTCCAGACCAAACACAGGAAGGACCATTCAGATCGTACGCATGAAGAAGTCCAAAAGCCCGACTCTGTCATGGTGCGAGGTTTTGTGTGTGGGTCATGTGATGCAACATTAACACTGAAGAGTACACAGAGACTTTAGTCATTTTGTCCAGGGAAGCCGCGTGGATATTCCAACAAGTCGATGCAAGTCGACCTCACACTGTGCGTGTTACTCGTCCCGAGTGCTGGAGCGGCCCGTCTGCAGGTCCGACGTGTGCGCAGAACGTGTGGCGCCTTCAGAAAAGCAGATTACATCAGAGACACAGGACTGTCACAGCGGCACATTAAGACGTGTTTGCAGGAAGAAACGGATGGAATGACGCCTGAAACATTCCATCACTCACATCGCACCGCCGTAAGTGCTTTACTGCCCCAACTTAACTTTTTAAAGTGTGTTTCATTAGAATTCAAACAAGTGTTTATTTTCAAAAGAGAATAAAAGTGCTGAGGAATAACCTGATTAAATAACCTGCAGCTGTATTGTTTTTAATGTCATACAGTTCAAAGATGATTTACACATCACTAGTTTTGGTTTCAATTTTTATTTTACAAACATTTTTCTGAAGTGAGGTTGTACCTGTAATGTTCTGGAACGATCCCAGCAGGAACACACACACACACTGCGTGACGTCGCCATGTAGCGGGAATGACTTTGATAAAATGACGCTGGAATGACATTAAGTTATTCCATAACCTACATACAGCAGAATATCAGGATTTACTAAATGTGTGTGTGTGTGAGTGTGTGTGTGTGTGTGTGTATCTCATGTCTCTTCTACACAAAGCGCTCACGTGTCTCGCGTGTTGTAGCGTTACTATCTCTGTTATCTGATATCGCTTTTGAGGTTTGAGGAATGTCACACGCGACGCTGCAGTATCAGTTAGCGCTTTGCTAGTTTTGCTTTGTCTGTTGCGGGAGTTTTATCGTGGTGTTTTACAAAGCCATAGGCGTGCATTTACTAGCCTCAGTAGCAGCTTCCCACCACGGTCTGGGTTCGAGTCCCGATCAGAGCATCGGCTGAGCCGGGGAAAGAAAATAATAAAACTAACATCAGCAGTGTGAGTGTTTTAAGGAAGTATTTCAGTTTAAAATAAATGCCATAAAAAGTCACATTGGCGTCATCTGAACATCGTGTAGTCAATGACTTTATTAAAGTAATTCTAACTTTTCCACACGTGCTGATACCCACGTCGTCTCCCGCAGCGGCGCTCTGTCTGAGACGTCGGCTGATTATTAATCTTGTTGTTTATTAAACACTTCTCCTTAGACTTCTGTTAGTTTCAGAAAGAGAAACCTGTGCTGTCTGAGGAGCAGAAGTGATGAGGAGACGCGGAACATCACCAGCCTCAAAAATGAAGCAGCGTGTTTACAAGCGCAAAAACAAGCACATTAGATTCAAACAATAGAAAATCAGCTTTACTGCCGATCTCACCCTCAGGGGCAACAAGAGCTTCATGTTCAAAGATTATCAGTTAATCCAACATGTGCAGGAGAGCGAGACAGACAGACAGACAGACAGACAGACAGTTTGAAGCGGTTTCTGAGTGTTTATTTATTTATTTATTTGTTTGTTTCCTTTCATATGGATCCACTGGAACACTAAACCCCACAGTTCTCCTCCTCTCTCTCTCTCTCTCGCTCTCTCTCTCCTTTTTTTGGAACGAGGGTTTTGCATGTGTAAACGTTTCAAACCCATTAAACTGGAGACAACATTTTCGATGGAGAGCTCGCGCTCGTATTAATTGTAAAGGCCATTATTTGGTGTCCATGAGGCTGAATCAGCTTAGCCACTCCAGTCGCACATTTGCATACAAAATGCTTTATTTTGGCAATCAATGAAAGTGCTCGACTGTACGTGCAGCTTATCACACGCTCGCAGAGAACGGATTCCTTCGCCATCTCGTTAAATTCTGTTGATGCAGAACAATTTGAAACATGGCACAGGCCGCAATGACATTTAAAAAGATGCCTCGGCTTAATTATATTTCGCAAACATTTGGCTTGTTTGTCCTCAGGGATAAAGTGCCTCCACTACAAAGTTAACTTGTTAATAATTCACAGAAGAAGCATCTCTCTCTCTCTCTCTCTCTCTCTCTCTCTCTTCAAAGGCTCATGACAGATAGGGACGGTCACGTAGCCAAAACTCAGAAACAATTCACAAAATAACAACAAAAATAAATAGATTACATTTTTTAAAATCTAAAGATATACATACATTTAACTGTACAGTCAAAAATAGTGACAGTAGTGATGAAAATTACTGAAAAAACGGTAAAATAAAGGTAATAATAATAATAATAATAAATATAGTTGCAAGCAGCGGGCCCAAGCACCGCCACCCGGGCGCACCACACAACCTGTGCTTGTTAAAACCTTCAAAAAGACAACGGCACAGATTTAAAAATATACATATATTAAATATTTAAAAAATACTAATAATCCTTAGAAGAACAAGAGGGCCTTCACATAACGATAATGATGATAATTATAATAATAACCATAGCATACATGTGTGTGTGTGTGTGTGTGTGTGTGTGTATAATGTCTCCTCAGGAATGTTTTTTCGCTGTGTATCTTAAAGTGCCACACAATATTTCTTTTAAATCATTGCTGCTACTACAGAAATATCAATGTTTACTGTTTACTGTTTCTCCTCCCACTTCCTCAACTCAAACCTCATCACTACAACAACAACAAAAAAAAGTACTGTGACGTGTTACATTGTCGTGTTAAGTTGTCGTGTTACGTTGTTCTGTAGCTCTTTGTTTGCACATTTGCACTTTGTTGTTTGTTGTCTATTGTTGTCTCTTTTTTGTATAGAAATAGATAGTTTTATGTTAACTTAAAAATGTAAATCTGTCATATCTGAGCTGGTCAGCTAATGAGGTCTTAGTTAACTAGCTGGTTCCGGTAAAGTGTGTTGTTAATTGATGTTGTTGCAGGTACAGTATGTACACGTCGGTCCTGGAGGAACGTTGTGTCGTGTCACTGTGTCCTGAACTCTATATGGTTGGAACGACAATAAAAGACGACTTGACGTGACTTTGACTCTGAAACACCCAGAACACACCCGACTGCTGAGTAACGTAAGGAAGGAGAGGGACTGACGCGGCACACGCTGTCGGATCCACACCGCTGTCGGATTAGCTTTCGCTAACATCACATGAACATCCTCAGAACACACTCCGTGCTGGAGATGAATCGGAGCCATTGTTTGATGTGGAAGCTTTAATGTATGTTAATGCATTAGTCTGCATCCTGCCCTTGATGTACGCTGGAACTTTTTTTAATGCAAGTGGAATTAACACGTCGTCCCAAATTCATCAGCGCTCGGGAACTTCAAACAGGACGCACGCTGAGGAGCGCTTTAATCTCCGAACCCCGCCGACGCCCGAGCAGCACTAAGTGTCTAACCCTTCTACACTTTTATTTACATTACATACTGCATTTACTGCTGCCTCGGGTCGTGGAAACACACACACACACACACACACACACACACACACACTGGGTGTGAAGTGTGTAAGTTCAGAAGACACATTAATATCACAAAGTTTTTTCTTCCTGACTCACAGCTTCAAAGTTTCTGAATAATTTGCATATCAGACCTGATTGGTTTAAATATGTTCTGTGACATCACAATGTCAGGTCATGCATAGCTCCGCCCCCAGTCCGTTTTATACAGAGGAAAGAGAACGATCACAGTGTCGTTAAACATCACTGCGGTGATTAATCACACGAACAACAACAGAGGCCACTTCTCATATGGGCATCGTGTGTGTGTGTGTGTGTGTGTGTGTGTGTGTGTGTGTGTGTTTCACCTACATGCAACTAAACCTGCAATTTCACTGTGAATCTCACACTGAGTCACGGCGCTCTGCTGCACTCACACCTTAAATAATGTCATTTCCCCCCCGCTGACCAAGATCAAAACACACACTCACACACACACACACACTCACACACACACTCAGCAGCTGCTAAACACAAAATATCTCTACATGCCAAACAAAAGCCAATCAGTCGCTGGTGCTCGGTGTGAAAAACTGCTCAGCCGCGACTCACGTGTGAAATGAGGTCAGGTGAGTGTCACTAGAGAAATTAACACACGCACACACACACACACATACCATTTTAAATGACACTTTCATGTGTGTGTGTGTGTGTGTGTGTGATTAAACATTAAAGTTCTCTGTGCATGAAACAAAACCTGAAACCTGCAAAGCTCACACAGACATCAGGGTTCCTCATGAAGACGACTCCAAACTTCCCTCAAATCTGACACGGTGGGATTTAAACTCACAACCCTCTACACACACAGTGTGTTTCTCCCTAAATTACACTGCGTGATGGATATCCCTCACTTACGCTGTAATAAAATGCAGAACATGTAAGAGCCTCTTCTCAAGGCCTGGTCCACACACACACACACACACACACACATACACACACACATACACACACACACATGCGCGCCCCTCATTGTTCCAGCACATTCCTGTTAAAAGATGAGGATTTGTAGTCGTGTGTCCTTCACTGCACTCAAAGCCGCCTTCATCCTCCATCAATACCACCTAAAAATTAAACTCTACTCAATATATAAGAGCGGGCATTGATTTAATATTTTCCCCGGCCACAGAAAGGAGCCTTTGCTCCGCACACTCGACTCGCAATTTGGAAATAAATTGACTGATTTAGTCTGAGGCAGAGGAGAGTGAAGGAGAGAGAGATAGAGATAAGAGAAAGAGAGTGTGTGATGTAAACCGGCTCGAGCGCCGCTGCATAAGGTGACATTGCACAACAAATCATTCACATGAATATAGAGAAAGCAAAACAATTGCTATTTCTGAAAGCAATTTTGCTCGACCGGTGTGTTGATTGCCGCGCGTGTCGATCCATCGCTCTCCGAGACACAAAAGAGGGTGCGGCGATTCGTATGAGTTAATGCTATATTTTATCATCAACATAACAGAATGAGAAAAAAAATCACTTCTTTCAGGTAGTAAAAATTCTGCACATCTGTCACGAGGTAACTGAGCCTAATGAAGAATAATTAAGCAATTAAAAGTGAGATAACACACAGGTTCAGTGAGGAGATAAAGAAATAGCTGGAGCAGCAGCACTGCAGTAGGCATGTACACTACAGCGTCACTACAGCGTCATTACACAGCAGTAGTGTACATCAGTACATCAGCACTACACAATTTCTGCACAGTCACTACAATGTCACTACATCATCGCCATATCATCACTACATCCTCACTACAGCGTCACTACATCCTCACTACAGCGTCACTACATTCTCACTACATCATCACTACAGCGTCACTACATTCTCACTACATCATCACTACATCACTACATTGTCACTACAGCGTCACTACATCCTCACTACAGCATCACTACAT
Organism: Clariallabes teugelsi; assembly: GCA_030014215.1. Taxonomy (NCBI): domain Eukaryota; kingdom Metazoa; phylum Chordata; class Actinopteri; order Siluriformes; family Clariidae; genus Clariallabes; species Clariallabes teugelsi. The sequence continues at coordinate 28,254,771 of JAQMYG010000007.1, forward strand.
CCTCACTACAGCATCACTACAGCGTCACTACATCATCACTACATCCTCACTACAGCATCACTACATCATCACTACATCACTACATCGTCACTACAGCGTCACTACATCCTCACTACAGCATCACTACAGCGTCATTACATCCTCACTACATCCTCACTACAGCGTCACTACATCCTCACTACATCATCACTACAGCGTCACTACATCCTCACTACAGCATCACTACATCACTACATCGTCACTACAGAGTCATTACATCCTCACTACAGCGTCACTACATCCTCACTACATCATCACTACATCACTACATCGTCACTACATCGTCACTACAGCGTCACTACATCCTCACTACATCATCACTACAGCATCACTGCATCACCACATCACTACAGCATCACTACAGAGTCACTACATCATCACTACAGCGTCACTACAGCGTCACTACATCACTACAGCATCAATTCAGCATCGGTTGTATAATTTCCACATCATCACTGCAGTGTCATTACATCATCTACATGTCATGCCCATATCGCTACTACCGCATCACATCCACACATCACTACAGTGTCACATCAATATACCATCCCTACTGTATATCACCACATCATCCCAAAGTAATTACTACAGCATCGCTACAGTGTAGTACATTTTCACTATATCGTCCCTCTATCATTTAATGTTTAATATACATTTAATATATACAGTAATACACATTACTACATTGTCACTGCACATCTATACATCATCCCTAAATCACCACATCGTCAATACATCATTACTGAAGGATAAATCTTCCTTAATCCAGAAAAAAATTGCAGTTTTGCCACAGCACAGAAAAACTACAGTGTCACATCTTCCCTTTATCACTACATCATCACTACATCATCACTACATCATCACTACATCATCACTACATCATCACTAGATCTCTACATGACTACAGCGTCACTACTTTTTCACTGCATCATCAATACCACTTCACCGGACCTGTACATCCATTGTTACTACCACATTACTGTCACTACATCCTAACTACATCAATAAACCACTACAGGACACTGCAGCATCAATAACTAATCACATCGCCACCTAGTCACTGCTACATAATTATTATCAAACCACTGCATTGTCACTACATCATTACAACAACTACATCCGTCATGACTTCACTACAGTGTCACTACAGCGTGTCTCTCTTAGCTGACTTTTGCTCACTGTCGAAATGCACCACGTGGGATTTTGCTCCTCTGTGCGAGCTCCTATTTTTCACTCTGCTCCATTAGCCAGACGTACGTTCTAAGCAAATACATCATGATACGGGTTTTTAAGTTTCCATGAGAACCGAGAGCTTATTTTAACAGCGCTGTAATTATTATTTCCCAATATAGAAATAGCACTTCGACCAATTTACAGTCAAGCTGTCAAGACTAATAAGAAAATTAAAACCTGAAATTATATTTTATATCTTCAAAAAAGCAGAGAAAAGAAACTTCAAAGCCAGAGGAACAATAAATTAAATTCTTAATACCCCCGTAGTTAAATGTTTTACAAAACTTTAAGTTAAATACTTCAGCTAACTAAAAATTACATACATATAGCGCCATTTAAAAAATAAAAATAAATAAAAAGCAACACAACACTAGATTCAGTTTGATACGTCTGTAGGTCGGTTGTAATAATAAAATAATAATATTATCCTGATAATCAGAGCGTAAGACACTCCTCTGGTGATGGCGGCTTCAGAGGATTTAGAGATTATAATTGGAAAAGTGGAGGAAAAAATGGGTTCATGCCAAAGAACATTATTTATATCACAGGGGGGCAGGCGAGGATGAGGAGGAAAATGCAGCAGGACTCAAGAATTACAATATAAATACTAAAGTCATGTTATAGAGGTCATTCTGTCCTCAAGTCTTTCAGAGCCAAAGTTACAGACTCAGAGAATCTCAACGTCAAACTTAAAGAGAGAAAAAAACAAAAACATCCTGTACGTTATCTGTGTTTAATTCTCACAACTCCTACAAGAGTTAAACTCCGGCACTACATTTGATTCTTTTTCATTTATCCCAGCTTTGTGTTTTTGTGAGACGGTGTTATATTACATAAAATACAAATGATCAATAACAAATGACTTCTAATTAAACACCAGAATGAGATGTTCGTCCATTTTAAATGTAGATCTGTGCAGCAGATTATCAGCAAAGTTTTTAACCTCAGCAGGAGACACGAGCTTGACCAGAAAACACTGCAAATACATTGACAGCAGCGACATCTGGTGGACACACGGACACTCTGCAAGCATCAATAAACAAACAACATTATAATAATGAGATGATGATTTTTTTTGGGGGGGGGGGGGGGGGGGGATACAATAATAATAATAATAATAATTATTATTATTATAAAAATAATAATAATTATTATT
>JAQMYG010000007.1:28399094-28423457 GCA_030014215.1 Clariallabes teugelsi
TTGCCATTTATTTTTCCTCTAGTAAACTGTTGAATGCGTTAAGTACGGAACAGAATACAAACACTGTTCTAATGTAGTGTGTGTGTGTGTGTGTGTGTTTATCTTGGGTCTATAGGTGTGTGAGCATTGACACAGTTAGTTATTGTTATTTTTATTGTCTACTGCAGGAATTCATTAGTGAATGTGAGCTCAGTGTGACCTTTGAGGAAACTTCCATCCGGATGACGCGAGTGGTGACGAATCGTCTCACTTTATAAACGGACTCGAGTTCATCGACAAACCCATGTATTAAATAGTATTTTTTAAATAATTGGTTATGAACCCTATGCAGTGCCTCTGTGCCTGACACGTCAGATATCAGCGGACGCTGGTTTCCTCCCTGGTCTTGATGATCTTGCAGGTCTGTACTGCAGCAGTTTTCACTTCCTGTTTGTTGTCGAGGTGTTTTTCCCTCAGTTTTACTTTCAGCAAATGAAATGCAGCTCAGTTGGATTCTGGCCAAGTCTTAAAAAGTTTTGGGTTGCATTTCAAGTCTGCTTTGGGTCGTTGTCCATGTGCAACGTGAAGTTCCATCCAAGAAGTTTTGAAGCATTAGACTGAGTGTAAGCAGATAATATCAGCCTGTACATTCAGAATTCATCTGCAATTCATCACGTCGATAAATACACAAAACCCGTCCCACTGGCGTCTGTACACACTCGAGCCATAAGATGAGGTCATATATACTCCACCCTTAAAATCCTCTTCAGACTCTTCATCTGCTGACTGGTAAAGTGAAATAATGAGGGAATGACGGAGATCCGTCCAGTGAGTTTCGGGGATCGTATCTAAAAGGCGCTGTAATTCCTTCACCTCTATCTCACCTGATTGGATCGTGAATGAACTCAAATCCATTATTTCATTTCAACTCCAATGTGCTGTGGTAGACTACAAAAATAACAATTCTTCACAATACAAATACCTGACTGACTGTCAGAACCTGACTATGACACAAACATGCGTGCACACACACACACACACACACACACTTCTTTCTTCACAGTTTCTCAGGATTTATTCTGAATGATCGTCCTGTTTGGATTGTTTAAAGTTTAAAGGCAGTGATTTCAGGCATCGTTACTGAATATTAAACAATCCTCAGTCCAGATGTTGAGAAGGACTTGGGCATTTGTGGCTTTGTTCTGGTGTAAAGAAGCTGAAATTCAGTCAGATAGATGATTGCGGATAGCGAGAAGTATCGGCTCCCCGAACCCAAAGTATTGTTCTGTTTTAATAAAAACAGAGTTTGAGAATGCAATGAAAATCTTGATGTTTATAATAGGCAATTTGAGTTTGTCTCGAGTTTAACCATCACAATCTTTTGTTAAATAACACTGCAGACTCGTATATATTTTTTTGCTTTGTTTCATTTTTTAGAAATCTTTGCTTAACGGGGCAAGCAGGCCAGTGCATCAATTTTAAGTGACCCAGGGTTTCACATTAAAAAGAAAAGCTGTACACATTTTTATATTTTTCGTATCCTTCACCATAAGGTTTAATACTAAAAGCTATATATATATATATAATTTTTTTTCCTCTCTAAAGTGAGAACTCTAGGCATTCCACTAGAATAAAGAACAGGAAGGGGAGACTGACATGCTGCTCTCCTCATTGCATTTTGTTTGGGGAGGAAAGTTCTCAAGTAGGCAGTGTACATCAAACGATATAAATAAAAGAAAAAAGAAAAAAAAGAGAGAGAGAGAAATGTCCTATAAATGTGCACATTTTACTACCAAACAAGTGTTTAATCTCTGCACAGAAAGAGTATCTGCAGATATAAATATCTATAAATATATATTTTTTAATAATTAATCAACTGAATGCATCTGTTTTCTACATACAGCTGACATTGTACATTAAGAATCTGTAATTATCATCTTGTTTCTAGAGTTTTTATTCTAATATTATTTTCAGATGTTGATGTGTGTGATGTTTTATTTTAATAATTGTTGCCTTTGTGTTTCTGTGCATAACCACTCTGCTGAGAAGCTTTATTTCCCTCTAAAGCTGGACGCTGTGAGTCAGCTAGCTGTAGTGCCAAATGCCCCCTTGTCTCCCAGGACCCCCCCCCATCCTGCCCCTCCCCCACTGCCAATCGCTTTGTCATGCATTTTGGCCTTTATTCATTTTGGGAGTTAATGGTTGCTACACCGCAACTATATTGCTTCTGGTTCATTCTTCCTTTGTTGATTCATTCTTTCTTTCCTACTTTCTTTCATTCTTCCCTTTTCTATTTTCTCTACATCCGTCATCACCAGGAAACCACAGTCTTCTGTTCACTTCATCACTTTGTGCCGCTTTACATTTCTCCATATTTAATTTTTCCCGCTGCATCCCCCTTCAACATTCTTCTCAGGAGAATTTAAACATTTTTATGTAGCAAGTCCAATAGTGGTGTCTAATGTAACCATTTCAGTCTTTTCAACTTTGTAGGGAGAAACTGTCTCCCCCTCACACGCCCACTGTTATTTATCTCTCTCCATAAAGAATACCCACCCTGAACCCTGGTGTCAGTCCTTTGAATGAAAAATAAATCGGTTGTTAGCAGTCAGTTTTTAACATTTTTGTATGCAGGCACGGTATTTCACACCCCCCCCCTCCCCTCCCCTCCCCCAATGGCTGTGGGATTTAGCTATAATTATTTAACATTATCAGCAGCTGGACGTCTCCCTGGGATTGGTTTTGTTTACTTATCACACGCTCACTGAGGAAATCCCCTGCATCCTCTCGGGTAGAGCTGCCTGGAAGATGACAGCGGGTGGATGATGGGTCCCTGAGAGAAAGGTCTCTTCCTAAACCAAGATTGTCCATGTCATCCCACAAGACAGCATCACTGTGACAGCTTACCCAGAGTATCCCTGCCCCTGATGCTACCTGCTTCATCACTTGTTGAACTTGCTTATCATACTTGAGTGGATGAACCCAGAAAGGCTGCCAGTTATACCCATCATCCTGCGGTTTTGTAATTCGGAACAAAAAGGTCTTGACCCTTGTTCTTGAGGACTTGTCAGAAAACATTCCTTGTCTGCAATTCCACTTCTACATTGAACTGAAGCAGTTGATTGCAGTTTCAGTAACACTTGGTACACAACGAAATCTAAATGAACGCTAAAAGCATTCTGATCATTCTTCAGTGTCATCCAAGTTGTCTTAATATAAAAAATATGAACAACTTTTAAGTTTAGGAAATGAAATTTCCAATACATTTGTCAGTGATGTCAATTGAAACTTGTGCCCAATTCCCAGTAGGACGGAAGCCGCACAAAAGCATGCCATAAAGAAGACAAACATTTTAGACATTAAATGAGCTCAACACTGTAGTGCTGTAAAAAAAATTATTTTTTAAAGGTTTATTCAAGTTTAGACTAGAGTTCTTTCAGAGATACCTTTACAGTATGAAATATAATAAATGCACATGGTATGGTACAAAGTTCTGATTTCTTACAAACTATCTATAACAAAGTCAAGTTCAATGACATCCCTATGGAGATAGTGGCAGATCTACAGCCTGGAAGCCCATTTCCGCTGAGTTAGCTCAGCACTGCTACATGGACTCGAGCCAATTTTATGCAAGTGGCATTTGCAAAGCTTTCTGAGAAAGGCCGCTGATATCTTTTTCAGTCTGCTACAGAAATGAGAGAACTGCGTGTTCCCAATTTCGAGGAATAAAAAAAAGAGAGCTGCAAAAGTCTATTAAAAGTGCAGTCTGTAAATAATTGACATAACATTACCACTTATGTTAACATCTGTTCAAGTTACGAAATTCACCGCTCATTCACGTTTCAACAGTCCTCTTTAACATTATAATGCAACAAACGAATACAGCTGTACGTATACTGTACATTTCCAGGCTTCATTTCCCGCTCACTGTCTGCATAAGCTTCATGAAACCATAAAGAGGACACATTCTAAGAATTCTCCATAGTCAGAACCAGACGTCAGTGCTTTCTGCCAAACATGACAGAATTCAGAGCAAGGTAGCTGAGCTGGTTGGTTGATTTTCTCAGTAAGATCCACGGAGGTGGGAAAATGTGTGTCTTTGGTGGACAGATGAGGTTTTATTGCTGTCTCCTGATAGCACATATGGTGTAAGGCTGTGGCTGCAGGGTCATGCCGAGTTTAGGAGTGACGCTTGGAATGTAGCCTTTGGGAAACTGCAGATGAAACTTCTGTAGCAATGTGGTGAAGAAAAGGAACATCTCCATTCTGGCCAGCTGCTCACCAAGACATTGGCGCCTGCCTAAAGAACATAACAAGCCTTATTAGCCGTGTAAAGATGAAAACAAGAGTTATGAAATAATAAACATTTTGGAAAGTTAATGCCTTAAATCAAACTGATTTCTATTTAACTTTTTTAATTCCCATCTCCCATTTGTTTCTGTTCCCAACTCCATGTCCCATTCAGTATCTAGCATTAAAAGGTATACATTTTCAAATATTTTATTGATTATTGACCAATATACTGTACTTACCTACAGAAAATGGAAGAAAGGCCTCTCTTTTGATAAAGTGGCCATTTTTGTCCAGAAACCTTTCGGGGCAGAAGATAGCAGGGTTGCTCCAGTATTTCTCATCAAAGTGCACAGAATACAGGTTGGTAATGACCATGGTCCCCTTGGGGATGGTGTAACCTCTGACAACAGCATCCTGAGAAGTAGCTCGGAAGATGCCAAGGGGAACAATGTTGCAGAAGCGCATGACTTCATGCAACACTGCTTCTACATAAGGCATCTTTGGCTTGTCTTCCATGGTTGGTAATTTGCCATTTAAGATAGAGTCAATCTCTCTGTGAACCTTATCTGAACACAGAAGAAGCCACACATGGTCAATTCTTTGAAACCTTTTGCAATTGACTTTACGAAAGCAAAGTCAAGTTAACCGGTAAACCTACCTTGTATGCTGGGGTAGAGAGCCAGATAGAGCATGGCCCAGCGCATGGTATTAGTGGTGGTCTCTGTGCCGGCAATAATAAGTTCTCCTACTGAGAAAATCAGGTTCTCTTTGGAGAAGGACGTGGTTTTGTCCCTAGTGCTCTGTTCCATTTCATCCAAGTAAGTGTCGATGTAATGCCTTGGCAATTGTCGCACTCTTCCCTGTGAAAAGCGTTCGATTATCTGTTGCAGAAAGACATACACCTCATCAGCATTGCGAAATAGCTTCCGGTGCTTTCCAAATGGCAGGTATTCAAACCATGGGAAGGCATTGTAGAGGAAGGCCCAGGCACTAGCAGCCAGCTCCACATTTTCGCTGAAGATGTTGATCATGTGCTGGAAGTCCAGGTCATCATAGGTGAATCGCTGTCCAAATATTACAAGGTTGGTTACATTGGAGACTGCATTGGTAACTAGGTGTTTTGGGTTAAAAGGTTTTCCATTGTGCTTGTCAATAGCATCTAAAAAGAATATGCACTCTTCAGATATCCTGTGAAACATCATTTGCCCACTGCCAAAGTAGCGGAAGCTATTAACAGCCAACTTGCGATGCTCAATCCATCCAGGACCATATTTACAGTTGAGAAGTCCTAGAAAATGAATTAATGAGAAGTAAGCTTCATGTGAAAAATTGCCTGCTTTAAAGCAAATACACCTACATCATTAGTCAGTATCAGAATATTCCTGGAGCTGCGTGTCAAACTGCAGCCTTGGCCCATTTCTGTTTCAATGACAAATAGTTCAGAATGTTGAAACTTTGAAGGCAAAACTGTTATGCAACTTCTCTCCATGAATCATATGCACAGGATAAGAAAATTCTGAGTATTGTGGAAGTATAAATAAAAACGTGCAATTATTTTAAATCTATCATTTATATCACTTATATTTTAATAACTTGCTCACATAAAACTTTTGGCCTGCCTCACATCACTTATCTGCTCTCCTCACCACCCTTTCTGTCTGTATGCAAAAGTTCAATGAAGAACCTGAAATACCTTTAACAGATATTAGCGATACTTCATGCTGTTGTACCACGTTCTGCAATAACCATGATACGTATGTATGGTATATGGTACTAAGCTCTCAACTCAGTGCTAGCTCTGGACTTTTATTGTTTGAACAATTCCTGTGGGCAAAATCAAAAATGTAAACAGTGCACCATACCTCCCATTTTTGTCATTTTCTGGAATAAAGGTAGAGATGGCCTGTCTGCAAACACCTCATTCTGGTGATACAGACATTCTTTGATGACATCATAGCCATTTAGAATGACAGTTGATATTCCTCCCAAGTCAAGACTAAAGATCTGGAGATTGATTAAGTTAGAAAAATTCATCAAATTCAGCATTACTTTCAGCAAGAAGTTTAATTTGCATTTGGTAAATGTAGGAATAAGGCATTTGCCAATATAAGATTTTATGTACCATTAACATATGATTGTAGTCAGCATTGAAAAACAGCTGTCCAAAGTAGCCTATATCTTAATGCCTTATGTTTTAAAAACAAAAGTTAAAGTAATCTGTAATCTGTGACGGTATCTGCCCCAAGATGATCAACTATACTGCACTCTGTGTCTAATCTACATGAGTTAGGGGGTTTTAGGGGTTTTCATAAGAGCAGTGCTTCTGGCAAAGACATTTTTAGGGGTGAGACAGCACAAGGCTTTTGTTCTTACAATGATATAATAAATTAATTAATTAGCAAGATTGTAAATATTATATTCATATATTATAATGGCAATGATTTAACCGACTTAAAAAAAAAATGCCTTAACCAACACTTATCTCAAAAGTTTTAATCTTTAACATAGGGACTGAAGGTCGGTTTTTATCTCTCCATTTCAGTTCATTTGTAAGCTTGCACGTCTTTCTTTCTTTTCTTTTTTAAAAATTATTTATGTATATTTAATTATTTAATATGAAGACGTTCATTTTATGGTCATATGGAATGAAAAGAAAAGCTTCCAAAAAAAAATAAAGTCAGACACACTGATTCATGAGAGAGAGAGAGAGAGAGAGAGAGAGAGAGAGTTACCTGGCCATAGATTTCGCTCTGTTTCCTCATGTAGACGTGTGGCTCGGTGGCGAGAGACAGGATGTTCCCAATCACCGGCAGGATGGAGGGCCCCGGGGGGAAGCCTCGTGGTCTCCGCTGCCGCAGGAGCTGCCGGATCAGCAGCAGTGTCAGGCAGCTGCAGAGTAAAGTGCAGAAATAAAACACGGCCTTGCCATGAGACAAAGTCAGCAGCGATAACAAGCTGTTCATGGACATCATTCCTCAGTCCCGAGATCTGGCCGAGTGGCTGAGTGTCGGGTCTCAGCTGGACATGGAGCGGATCCTCCGCCTCTGGAGCTCTGAGATTGGCCGAGAGATCCGTCCTGACCGCGGGGTTTCTGCTGATCACCATCGATCAGTCACAGGCCGTTTACTCGGGAAAAGTAAAGATAAGGAATTAAAACGTGATCAATGAATCAATTCTGTGAACCTGACGTAAGAGTAAATAAGTAAATAAGCCCAGGTGACACAGCTGGAGAAAAAGTTTAGGTTTAGTTAAAACTCATCTCAGACGCGCATATATTCATCTTGTACAAGCAGACAAACTTCGACCTCATGATTTCTAACTTTGCCATCAGATTAAATGTAAGTGCATTTAAGTGTTTCACTTCATCATTTCACATCTCCAGAACTGCGTACACCGTTCTCAGTGTTTTATACACTGCAAGAAATTTACTCTGGCCTTATTTAATCTCTTCTGTGTGTGCTGGAGATCATTTTAATTCATTTTCCAGGTCATTAGTTTTATAACTAGGTTTGGATGGTTATACCAAAAAAAACTTAAAAAAAAAAAAAAAAAAACAATGCTTCAACATGGGCCATTTTTTGTTCCAAACGGTTATAAGCTTGTTGAAATTTACTCGTTTTTTGAATTGCTCAAGAGAATGTATTAAAGCAATCCCGAATTATCATGTTTGTATTAAGGGCATAAGCACTATGACATCAGCCCTATGTTGTCATAGTGTGAGATCAGAGCCCAAGCACTATGACATCTCCCCTATGTCGTCATAGTGTGTGAAGGGCCCTATTGTTTTCCTAAGGAGTTTTTTCCCCACTATTCTGGGCTTTTTGGGGGTCTTTACACATTTAGAGCTCATTGTGCTGAACAACTTTCGCATTGCATGTCCTGGGCTCAACTCAACAGGAAGTCGTGGGTGCTTGGGCCCGCTCATCGTTGCTTGCAACTACTGTATATTTCTTTTTTCTTTTTTTTTTTCAGAATAGATCAGATATGCAAACTTATGTCAAAAATAGCATTCCATTGTTAAAACTCATTACATTTTATATAACATTCAACTGTTAATTAATTCATTAGAGAATTCAATGCTGTTGAAAACATTTTTAGCTTCCAAAGTTATAATAGAAAATAATGCTTTGGTAAAGGCACTATACTGTATATCTGTAGATTATCATATAAAGTGATAAAATGTGAATATTTGTCTTTTTTTTAAATAATGTTTTGTTAAACAATATTGAGTATACAGTGTCTTATATACAGATTATAGTAAGTTTGGTTCGTTCATACTATTCTATTTTTTCTATCTAAAATAGAAAGACAAATATCAAACTTCATATAAAGGAAAAATGTCTATGCATCTAGACTTTTGGACCAACCTGTATATCCTAATCAGCAATTTTTTTCCCAACAATTTGCAATAAGTAAGCTGACTGCAAGGTGTTTCACTATGTGCAAATAGGATTTAATGGTGTGTATGTAAAAAGAAAGCCATGTGATCAGCACACAGATGAGATTGGGACGTCTCCAGCATGTACTGGTGATTGATGGCCAACATTCAGTGATTAAATCTCATTTCCTTAATGTTTGAAGATGGACTGTGTAAGCGCTCTTCTACTCTTAATGCAGGGCTCTGTCTCACCAAGGGTTATGAATTGTGTTTGCTTTCCCTCTTAAACCTTTTACAGCATTATTTTAAATTCTGTTTCTTTGCAGCCTACAGGTGCTCAAACACTCCATTTATGTGACAGGTGCAGATCGGCAAATTTAAAGATATTTAATTGCATTTGAATGAAACATTTGTATTTTTAGTCCTTCACAAAGGTATGGACATATTTTCCCCCATCATCTAAAATCAGACATCCTGTGACGTGGAAAACTATGTAGAAATAACGAATACAGGCTATCATCTTGGCTTACAAATGACTATCTGTCACTTGAAGTAACTTACACAAGTGTGGGTGCTCCATGAAATGGTTGGACTGGAAAGGTTACCATATTGACTCCAAAAGTTTGATGCAGAAGATGGAAACTTCTAACAGTGATCTATGGACACACTATGTCTTTGTACACTTGTGAGTCATTAAACTGAAGAGGCCATTTGAGAACGCAGCTGTGTGTTTGTAACTAGGCTAAGACAGAGTCTCCACTGCTGATATGTCTCACTGATTTATGTCTTTGGTCATCATTGCCTCTTCAAGTTTGATGGCACTAAAAGGCTTGTCCATGCTGGTGTGGTTTCTATGTGACGCAAACACAGCCTGTCTGTGGTGATGCTTTATGAAGTCTTAGTCAATAATGAAGAGGAGAGTCGGAAGATACTCAAAGGAAAACTGATGTTTTAACCGGGCCTGAGAGATGAGGCTCATTAATGTCAACCTCTTTGATTTCCACTAGGGGTCACGTCACAAATGAGGAAGTGAAGAACACTGATCGATTACACACATTCTTACAGCAGATTGTTTCTGCAGCTTTTGCAACATCACTTTTAGTAGATTAATGCAAACCTTTATTTAGTGGTTTTAATCTTACATAATTAATGATGGGTTACAATTAGGTTAATGTAGGCATTCTTAAAAGTTAGGAATTGAAACTAAAAACCTGAAAAATCTGCACACAAACCAAATGCACTCTTCCATTTACCCGCCGCCAATAATGCAATTGTAAAATTAAGTTGTTGTTGTTTTTTTGCTAGTGGTAATGAATCATTTCCCAATAATTTTGTGCTTTTAAAAAAAAAAAAATGCTTTTGAAAGACAATTTGGGTCTTGATTTATTTCTGAAGAAGCACAATGCAGAATAAAGCAAGCAAACAAGAAAAGAGGCTGCATTCATTAAAATAATGCATTGTTTACATATATATAAGTACATGTAATATATTCTTCTTAACAATTTTCTGTGATATCTGCTGCTGATCACTAGTGAATTTTTGTGAATGGGACAATTTGTGACCAAAGAATGACGTCATGGTATGCGCCATTCCCTTTATCACTTTCTAGAATGAAGCGCCATGGGATTGGCCACATCCTGAATCAGGACAGACTCTGATTGGCTGTTGGGGGATCATTAACCACCCACACTGTCAATAGTGGGACCCTAATGGTGAGTATATATGCAGCCGTCCTGCAGCTGAATGCAACAGACGCTAAATCTCATCATCTTGAGTTAACCCTTCGATTTGCATCAAGAATTTTCTACAGTTTTCCAGTGAGCTGTAACATTACCAGGTAGGTTATTAAGGCTTCTTTCTAACACTACAATGAAAAGTGCACATGTTTTCAGAATGGACACTGAAACAGAACAATATCATTTTATTCACAAAACTGAAAGTAAGGGTGGTTTAGGAGCTTTGGCATGTGTGCAGCTGAGGAAAAAAAGAAGCATACTCCATGGATTTTTTTTTAAGGAGACTTGGAAGGCTTCTGTGGACTGGTACTGTAGCTCATTACACTAATGCACAGCATCCCACAGGAGCGCTTCTAATCCAGCTAATATCTCTTATACTTTACTCACAGGCAGATGCCAGCACAACATATCAGCAGTGACTTGACAAACCGAAGTAGATACAGAGAGCATTAGAAAATCTGGTGTGATTTACAAGATAATGTAAAATAGTTTTGAAAATGTACATTAAAAAGTGGAAAAAGTGCGGGTTGAATAATGAGAGAATGATGTTTTAATGATGACAGGGGAATTATAAATGTCTAAACATAGTATAATATGTACTATAAATATGATAATATAATATTTATATAATGTATAAATATTTTGTCCACAGAACAGCTTAATTCCTTGACCCAGTGTACCATGGTTATGTTGAAGATCTCCGCTTTCTTCGTTGCCTATGCTTTGATCATCTGTCAGATGTACTGCTCAAATGCAGCACCATCCAGGTGAGACATTTTATACTGCAGATTCTGACTCTCTAAAATAGACGTATTTTGACATAGACTGTTAATCTAAAGTTGCAATGTAGTTCAAGTATAAACCTTTAAATGGTAAATAACGCTTGTGTTCACTGTTCGTGTGCGGTGGGGGGGGGGGATGCGGTGGGATCAGTTCTGATTACATCAGATGAATTCGGGCCAAACCCAATCTGCTTACGACAGTATTGATCCTGCGATAAATCTAAACTTGGCAACAGGACAGCTTTTAAGTGGCACACTCTTAGCAGATTGTTTTTGATTATCATCAGACTCAAGAAGAAACCACCCTCTCTCTCTCTCTCTCTCTCTCTCTGTCTATCTCTCTCATTCTTGCATTTCTGCATTATCTAAAGCTGTGCATTTCCACTCTTGATCATTGTTCAGGCCTGCACTGGAGCCCTCAGATGAAGCCATGCTTTCTGACTATGAGGCGAGGAGGTTGCTAAATGCATTTATCAAAGAGTTTGTGCAGATGACTGCAGAAGACCTTGACCAACAGGAGCCTGAGGAGAACAGGTACATGTTCTACTGATTAAAAGAAATTCAAAACTAAGATAACAAATTTACAGATTATTTGAAGGATGGTGCATTTATTTTCTCTTTTTTAAAGAAGTGAATCAGTGAATCTAAAAGGATTCTTCATGAGAGCAAAAGCCCTGTAGTTATAAGATAATGGATGCAAATCTTTTTACAATGGAGGTATGTCCAGAAAAGACCTGTACTCATTTATATAATGAAATCGAATGAATTGGTGCAACAGATTCTCTGCCAATCTCCAGTTTTTGCATGAGGTTTGATTTCTTCCTGAGGACTTCGTGCAACGTTGCCTGCAAAGCATGCAATCGATAGGACAGCATGGTCTCCATAAATACAAGAAATAACATTTTGCATGATTTGTCCATTGCTGTGATAATGCCAAATTAGACAGAAACTTTAGAATTAGTTGATCAAAGCAGTGCGTATGAGCATGAAGTAACTGTACTTAGGGAGGAGGCATGTTTAGTTTGATATGCATCTGGCTCTTCATTGCAATTAAACTGAAATGTGTTTTGCATGATCTGTTCTGTTACTGTGAGCTGTGTGTATGATCTCTTCTCTAACAGCGTGGGCAGACCCATGTCCAAGCGCTGCTCCAACCTGAGCACCTGTGTTCTGGGAAAGCTTTCACAAGAACTGCACAAGCTACAAACATACCCACGCACCAATGTAGGAGCAGGAACCCCAGGAAAGAAGCGCAGTGCAGAGCATGTGTACAGAGAAATGACCCATCTCGTCTAAGAGCATGGTGCTCTGCAGTGGTCCTGCTGTTTGAATGCCTATGCATGTGGATTTCTTTTTGCTTGTCTGACTTGATTTCCTTATCTGTCCTTTTTTAATCTTCATTGGCAGAGACGGCAGACTTTAATGTCTTCTTTCATAATGTCTTACCTATCTGTTTTCACTTGGGCAGCTCTCTTTGACTCAACAGTCTCACTTTTAACCTGAATAAAAATATTTTTTACAAAAGAAGCCTGTCTATTTACTTATTGAACCAAAACAAAAACAAAAAAACATACCAACAAAACTATCATGTTGTGTCAAATGTCGTATTAAACTAGACTAAAGGACTATAGGTAAGATACCTTCATTATCATGATAACCTAATATTTTTTTGTTGCATTTAAACATGTTCAAGTCCTCACTGTTATTTCCATTTTTATTCCCCAGCATTACAGCACAGAAGCGAGCCTGCAATACAGCTACATGTGTGACCCATCGCTTGGCAGATTTCCTGAACCGCTCAGGAGGAATTGGAAGTAGCAAGTTTGTCCCAACCAACGTTGGATCACATGCATTTGGTCGGCGAAGGAGACTGAGTCAAGAGTAGACATAAATGTCTTAGCAATATGGTGAGAAACCTTTTTGACATTTTTCAAATTTATAGCTCCTATGTATTTCATTTACCTAACTTGTATTTTGCATAGTTTGCATATTTTAGCGTGGGGTGGAACAGTGAAAAATGGCAGCATAAGAAGTAGTCAACTCAGTATAATGGATTTCATTATACACAAAATTATAAGGTTAAGTATAAGTATAAATATATAATTTTTTTCTGTCACTTTTTACCATACAATGTTATTGTGTACCTATTATAAATATTATTCCTCTAAATTGTCGAAACTCAAACCATCTAAATGTTTATTGTTTTGTGCAAAGATTGCATATTGTATAGAAAAGACCAGAACTCATACTCTCAGCTCTTATACTCTCTTTTTTAAAATGATGCTAAATTGCTTAAACATTGGTCATTTTATTTGTCCAGGTTGCCAGGCTATACATTTATAGCTCTCTGCCGTGCCATGATCAAGAGAGAAAAGAAGAAAAAAACATCAACATGTTCATCAAGATCCCCGGGAATGGACATCATTTCACTCATCATCTGAATGGATTCCATTCTCAAACTGTTATTGTTTGGCTCTCTAAAAAACAAAAGATCGAAAATGGTTAAAAAAAAAAAAAAAAAAAGCAAGAAAACATTAACATCCATTTAAAAGTGGTCATGCTCATTTTTCAATCCAATAAAAATTGAGCGAGAGTGATGAGAATGATTGTTCATTCTTTACTGTTAACAGAGAGCACATCGTGTGTACAGTATGCTGTGGCCCATGTTCCTCTGCTGCACGTTGCAGTTTTGTGGGGATGAAATTAAAGCAGTGCCTTGAAAAAGGCTTCCCTGACTTATGGACGTGTCTCGTGCCTTGATGTAAATCCACTTTACATACCGCTGTTGTACAGAATGTCTGATGCAGAAAAAGAGAGTTGCAATCAATGATAATGACAAAGTTGTAACAATTGTGAACCTGAGCAAGAATAAAATGTATTTTAGATACACATGATTTCGGTTTTTGTTTCATTGCCTTGTTTAAGTGACGGTTTGCGTCATATTCTCCAACATGCTGTGAATTAAAGAATGAAAAGATAAATAGTATTGTTCGTCAACCCTATGTCTGGCAAAAAGGTGAATAGATCTCTCTGCGCCTCACTCCCAAAAGAGCTAAGCGGTGACGTGTACACTGTGACCAAATAACCGTAAATCAGAAATAACCTGATACATAAAAACACAGGAATAACAACAGAGTGCGTACATTGATCCCTAAGGAACAAGAGGATGCAGAATGCACTGCATGTTATTTTTGCTTATTAGGCCATCTGAGCATTTAAAATGACAGCAACCATCTCAAACAAAGCCCCCGAGAACGGCCTGTCACTATCCACTTTATTCTCAATAGTAAAGCTGGAGCTAATTAACAAGTTACATTTTTCACTGCTGATACTTTTCCATGCATGAGCACATTCTGTTTACATACATATCAATTCCTTCATGTACAGTTATTTATTTGTTTGTTTGAAGAAGGTAGCCCTCATTATAACCAGAGGAGGATGAGGAGGAGGAGGAGGAGGAGGAGGATGATACTGTAACATTCAGGGAGGTCGACAAGCTAAAAAGTTAACAATTTAGCCATACTTCAGAAAAATATATTTACCATGACAGTAGGGGGAAAAAAGCATTCATTTGAATTAGTTTTTGGTTTGAGGTCGAATAAAGTAAAATGCGCAATGGAACTGCAGGAAGAGAATGACCATGTCATGATCTCTAACATGCACCAAATAATTGCTATTGATTTAAAAATAATAATAATAATAATTGCATGAAAGTACATGAGAGAACTGATACAGATTTAAAGACTTTAAAACATCCACAACAAAACTGATCTGTTTTGATTTATTATGATTTTAACATTGTAATATAAGATTATAGTCACAGTTATCTTAGTTTTTGTTAAAGATATCTTTGCAGAAATTGCTTTGCAGTTCACATGTGCATAACAAGAAAATCCAAACTTAATTGAGAAAAATTGGAGAACATCTAAAATGAGTTATGACTAACATTATATTCATATAACTTGAATGAGTTGCAAGGTATTAAAAGTACTGATGCAAGATTCCTGGTATGTTGTCCTTAGCTGGTCTCACTATGTTACATCAAGTGCGCTTTTTATATCCATATTTTACACAGTCCAAATGGCCCTGCTCCAGTAAGATGCTTTGTTAATTAACCTCTGTGCCCTCATAGTAGGAGTGACTCATTTCATATTACTGTCCTGCTCCTGCCCACCCCATTGCTTTCTGCTAATAAGGAGATATTGTATCCCCTCATGCCTCAATTACTGAAAAGCAGAGCCTAACAACCAGACAGTCAATTTATAACCATGCGCAAACTTTTGGTACCTTTTCTGCACACATCTTGCACATCTGGTTCGTTAAATCAGCAGGAGCATAAATTTAGAGAGGATAAAAATGGCAAAATGTAATGTTTTACTGTATACAAGCAAGTGAGAATCGGCATGCATATGTATGTGGTTTTTGCTGAAATAACACAAAGGAGTAAAGAGCTATAAAATACCATTTTAAATGGGCGTGCTAATTGAACAGTTTACAGTAAACAGCCATTTCCCCATGCAGTGACGTCAATAGGTGTATTAGCTGTATTAAACTCATGGCAGGAAAAAGGGGAACTGACCTAAATGGATGCTGTCAACGCCCCCAAGTTAACGCACAGATACTTAAAAGCACAGTGCTTTTTTCTCCAAATGGCAGCCAGCCAATCCATTAGGCTATGACAAATATGATCCAGATATGGAAGGGGAAAAAATCCTAAAATGTAAAGCATAGCATGAATTGAGCAAAACATCACGAGCCTTTATAATACCGTTGTAAAAGTTTAAAGCCGTGGAAGTTGTATAATATACAACTTGCAAACAATGCATGGATGCATGGATGGATGGATACTTTATTGATCTCTAGAAACCCTTAGAATAGAGGGAAAAAAGTAAAAACAGGGAGGTAGAAGGTAACCAAGTACTGTTACTTCTTTACTATACATAAGTGCATATTTTATGTATCTGTACTTTACTTTATTAAACAATACTTCCTTTTTTTTTTTTTTACACCACTACATCCAACAGCAAATATTTATACTTTCTACTTCACTGAATTTCCGCATGGTATTGCATTACATATAACCACAGCAGTGTATAATATTTAAAGTTTTAAAATTTTTTAAATATTAAAATTTTGTATAATTGAGAGATTTGCCTTATGACAGTGAAACATTTCCAGAAGCCCATATTCCTACTGTGACTGTAGTTATGCCGCAAGAATACAATACGTTGTTCATATGAGCGTTTCTTTGAAGACTGTATAAACCGATATTCGTACGGCATTCATACAAACGCACCATGGCATTTATAGGGTGTTTTTAAGGCAGAAGTAAGGTGTTCACAGGGCAGCAGTACTGTATGTCATTTGTGTGGTGTATGTGATGTTCTTATGGGGGTCGTGTAAAAGCTACAAGTGCGCCGTACAATTCCTCATTTAATGCCGAGAGTTTTAAAAAGAAAACAGCTCATTTCTTCACCATTTCTAGATTGTTACATCTGGATATTTATGCATACTGTATCTTGCAGGTAAGGTTCTATGTTTTTAATCTGCAATATTTGCATAGGTCATCACGCTCTTCCTGCTGCAGCTGTACCAAAGCAGCAGCTACAACTGCTAGATCTAGGTCTTCTCGACATTATTGCCATCTCAGAAATTTATTATTTTCACAAATTTTCTAGCAAGAGATAGAGTAAACGGCCACCACTTTATATACCATGACAAAATGTGCTGACAAACAGGAAATGTTCCTACCAACTTCTTGAGAGTGCTGCAAGTTGCACATATGGGTGCTGTATGACCACCTTAAGACAAAAATTTGTAAGATCGACTGAATGTAAGAATTCTACAGCCTCTGTACGATATAAAAGCCTACTTTTTACCGTACATTTTTCTTAAGAATTAAATGGCAGCCGTACCAATTTCCTAAGGAGAAATTCCCGCTGAGATTCGTATGAACCTGACGTTTGTAAGAATATTTGTCTGTAGTTTTAATAGTTTACTAGCATCATGATTCCTGGCAATTAATGCAACATTGCTGAGACTCAGACTTCAGAAGGGGACTAGAAAGTCCTCATCGGAGACACATGAATTCAAGACCATACACTTTAAACTAAAGCTGAGAAGCCCAATGCACAGTGCTTGCTTGAACATACAATCCTTTGCAGCCCAGAGTCACCACTTGTCCAGCCTTGACTTTTTTTTTTAATGTTTTTTTTTTCCCAGCAAAAGTGAGGTTAGAGGAGTGAGAGAGAAAGTAGAGTACATATTGGTTATTGGCATTTAACTGCTGTAGAGGGCCTGCCCCTTACAGTACAGGAACAGCAGGCATGCAAGAACCAGTTAGCTTAGTTGTATTGTGGGTCTGGAACATCATCTCTGTCATGCTGGTGCACTTTATCCACTCAGGCTAGGAAGGAGAAGTTAGACACTAACTTCCTATAGTATCCCTTCTGTCCCAAGAACATATATATCTGTGGTTTGGTGGTAAGATGAAGGTACACATACAGCTTTTTAATGCATTGAAGGTTGTCAACTGAGATCTGCAGTTAGGAAATGAAATTGTTGAGGTTAGCAACAGAAAATGGGTAATCAGCTTGGAGAACAATTTCTGTTGCCTCATATCAGATTTTGCATATCCCAGTTATGAAGTTGGACTCAGAGAGCACAGGATCAGCTATGATACAGTGCCCCTGGAGCACATGGGTTAAGAACCTTGCTTGGGAAATCAACAGTGGCAACTAAGTGGCACTGGGGCTTTAACCCCAGACCTTCCGATCAATAACCCAGAACCTTAACAGTTTGAACCACTGTTGTTCATAAGTGGTGATAAATGCAGTTTTACTGCATAACTATTGAATTCTAAGAACTGGTTAAGCCTGTGGAAGCTATTGCAAAGACAAATTATTTTGTTGGGCTTGGGGACCACCATAATGGGGCTGGACCAGGAACGTCTGGACTCCTCAATAACTCTACACGATATGAGCAACTTCTTCTTTGGGACTATACCTTGAAAGACATGCCTTTGGGACCAGGTACTAGCACACCACAGCTTTGCAATTTCATAAGCTAGGTTCATGAGACCAGGCTCATTCGAAAACACAACCTGGAATTGCTCCACAAGCTTCTCTAGTTTGTGAAGTTGTGGACAGGTCACTGCTATCCCAGAGTACTGATACTGGGGGCACTGATGGCAGAAGTTGTTCTTTTCTGACTCTATACCATGCCAATATAACCAATCCTGAATTACCTGCTTCAGGCACCAAGGTGGAATCAACAGTAGCTGGTGGATGTGGCCCGGGTGAATGATAGTGTCAAGCTTTCCCCTTGGGGCAACAACTAGATCACACACTTGGCCCCTGTGTTGGGTGATGATAATAGAGGTATCCACCATAAAGACTGTAGGAAGTGGTTGGCCGTAGGCCTTGTCTTTGCCTTCAATCACTTGGACTTGGGCCTAGCAATGCTTATGGCAGTCTGAACACGTTCACGTTACAGACCTGAAGTGACTGAATTCTGATTTTCTTTTTTTTTTACCCTGATGTGACAGATCTAATTTTTGAATGCTGTCTGATGTTTTTCAGATCAGATCTTAGTCAGTTTCATATGTGAAAATGGGACGGTAGAGCATGTCACCATCATAAATTTCTCTGCCTTAGTAAATAAATATCACCTTAGCCATAAGAAAGGCCCAGCAGTGCTTTTCAGCAGTTTTTAGTGAACTTTTACTGTTGTGCTATAGAGAGTGTGGACTCTTGGTGTGGTTTTCAAGCAGCACTGCAGCGGGTGGTGAAAGAAGCAGGGGAAATCATTGGGACTAGTCTTGCAGAGATTAGCAGCATCTACACCACACGCTGCCTTTGTCGAATGCACAGCATCCTGCATGATTAGCATCACCCTGCACATCATCTGTTCCAGTTACTGCCCTCAGGAGGAATATACAGGTCCATATGCACAAGAACAACCAGACTGTCTCACAGTCCTTTTTCAAAAGCTATAAGGCAACTGAACGAATCCCCTTTCTGCCCCTTCCCCACCTATTCTTACACATCACTATTAAAATAACTGTAAACTGGACTTTGCATTGATGCAGCACACACAATAGGCAAACTTTTTTGGTTTGCGCCCCATCTACCCCTATATCCTATCGTAGCCGTTATGCTTGCTGCACAGCTGCTCTATTGTTGCACTTTATTACATGCCTGAAAAGATGATTCTCTAGTGATATTGTTATTTTTTACTCCTTTATTTATAACAATAACAAAGTTACTTGAATTTAATTTAATTAAATTGAATTGAATGTGATCCTTGATCGGATGCATATCCAATAGCCGTTCTTTAGACTTCAATGAGAACCAGCAGAATCATATGTCGTTTTTGCCTCCGTGCATGTGTAAGTCAGCCAGCAACAACAGAGCAGGGATTTCATACTACACAAAAAAAGTGAGGCATCTCACTTTCTTCTTAGTTCTGGACCGCCCACATACAGCTTGGAAACTGCATTCTGTCCTCCTGAGCAAAATGCCAAGCATATTTTTTTTGCTACAATCATATCCATTTGAAATTAATGAGTAGTTGAATGAACTTGATGTATTTTTAACCCAGATGGTGTGATCAAAGACATTTACATTTAGGCATTTGGCAGACACTCTTATCCAGAGCAACTTACATTTTTATCTCATTACACATCTGAGCAGTTGAGGGTTAAGGGCCTTGCTCAAGGGCCCAACAGTGGCAACTTGGTGGTTGTGGGGTTTGAACCTGGGATCTTCTGAACCATAGTCCAATGCCTTAACCACTGAGCTACACCTGGCTACCCAAAGACGCGTTGATGTGCACATACGTGACTTGTAAATATGTATATGAATCGTCATGACATGCAAATATGCTTGGACCAAAAATCGGAATTAAACAATGTGGCTCATAGCAGTGAACTTAGTCAGTTTGAACTTCCAAGTTCATTAATGATATCTTGTTTGTTTTACGTATTGCATGAGTCAGCAATCACATTTCTAAATGCAATTGAATCTGGATAATGTAAGGGCTTTTACTTCCCTCACATTTAAAGTCAGAGAAAAGGAACACTCATTGAGGAGTAATGCTCTTGAATATGTTCATTATCGATCGGATTATGTTGATGGCAGCTTTTTGCGGCCTGGCTGCTTTATAGTGAACGTGCTTGTGTGTATTTCTTGCATCTCCTGTGCGAGTGGATAATATTGATCTGAGGGTCTAAATGGCGAAACAACTCTTCCAACAGACAAATAAGATTTAACTGCATAGGACTCTCCTTAAACAATGCTGTTATGTTTCATTATGTGATTATTTCAGGATTAAAAAGGTTACCTACAGTATTGTTGCTGTTCCAGCTTGATATACCTAATCTTAGTACAGTATATTTATCATAAAATCTTAACATAGTTCTGAGGTGACCATCAACTTCAAATTTTAAGTTTTCCTGTTTCTTGTGAATGGAATTAGCGTGACACATGCAAATTAACTATGCAAATTTATGACCAAAATGGGTCATTGGTGCTGGAGATCTCAGACCAATGATTGGACACTCTCATGCAAAAAGAAGGTGATCAAAGGTCATATCCAATTACTGTATCCTTCATTTCATGGCTTATTGACAACTGAATGGGAATTACATAGAAACCAGGGAAGGCAGGATGAGTCATTCCACTCGACAGATAAGAGAGGCAAAATTACACAGAGTGAACACATTGTGACATTTGACATGAAATTACACTATCAAGGTTTGTTTTTAACAAAATCAGTAGGTGATGCTCAATTAAATTAAGGTCTGTGGAATTTGCAGGAAGACGATAAACTCTTCACTGTTTACATCTTTAATGGAAACAACTTTTAACTACTGTGTACTTTATGTGCCTGTTTTAAAAATGCAACAATTGTGTCTATCCCCAAACCTATTCTACAATCTCCAATAACTACAGTGCATCTAAAAAAAATTTATATCATTGAGATGGTAACTTTCTTTCATAATTTAATTTAACAAGTCTTATACTCTTACATATTTTAGATTCATTAAATGTAAAGTGAAATATTTCAAGTCTTTTTCTTTTGTTTAGTTTTGATGATAATGGCTTACAGCTTAAAATATTGGAACATTTCCCAATATGTATGAGAGTTTAACTTTTAAAATTATATTATAGGAAAAATAACTTTGATATGCACTATATAAATATTGAATTGAATTTTATTTGTATTTGTATGAGGAAGCCTAGGGTGGCAAGGGTTAGGTTAGGGTAAAAAAAATCCGCTGCTTCGGGAAGAACCCGGAACCCGCGTTATGCACGGGCCAGCCACTCAGGCCTCATTTTCAGCCTGCTCCACTTTAATGGTCGACCAATGTCGCCTGTTTAGAGTGTAAAAGCTGAAGGTTTCGCTTTGAGGTAAGCTGTTGTAAAGACCCTCCATGAGCTGAGACACCTGCATTAGGGTTAAAATTAATTAAAATCACGGCCTGTGGGTTGAGATTCGGGGTCAGTTCTAGTTAAAGTTCCACCATTATACGACGCCCACGGTTAAAATTTAGGGTTATAAAACATTAGGGTTTGAGCTAACATTTATATTTAAGCTTAGGGTTTTTAGAGGCTAGGTTTTTAGCTGACGGTTTAAAAAGCTGTTTTAAAAATGCAACAATTGTGTCTATCCCCAAACCTATTCTACAATCTCCAATAACTACAGTGCATCTAAAAAAAATTTATATCATTGAGATGGTAACTTTCTTTCATAATTTAATTTAACAAGTCTTATACTCTTACATATTTTAGATTCATTAAATGTAAAGTGAAATATTTCAAGTCTTTTTCTTTTGTTTAGTTTTGATGATAATGGCTTACAGCTTAAAATATTGGAACATTTCCCAATATGTATGAGAGTTTAACTTTTAAAATTATATTATAGGAAAAATAACTTTGATATGCACTATATAAATATTGAATTGAATTTTATTTGTATTTGTATGAGGAAGCCTAGGGTGGCAAGGGTTAGGTTAGGGTAAAAAAAATCCGCTGCTTCGGGAAGAACCCGGAACCCGCGTTATGCACGGGCCAGCCACTCAGGCCTCATTTTCAGCCTGCTCCACTTTAATGGTCGACCAATGTCGCCTGTTTAGAGTGTAAAAGCTGAAGGTTTCGCTTTGAGGTAAGCTGTTGTAAAGACCCTCCATGAGCTGAGACACCTGCATTAGGGTTAAAATTAATTAAAATCACGGCCTGTGGGTTGAGATTCGGGGTCAGTTCTAGTTAAAGTTCCACCATTATACGACGCCCACGGTTAAAATTTAGGGTTATAAAACATTAGGGTTTGAGCTAACATTTATATTTAAGCTTAGGGTTTTTAGAGGCTAGGTTTTTAGCTGACGGTTATGGTTAGGTTAAAGGGTTCGAGGTAGCGGTTATGTTCAGGCCTAGGTTCTAAAAGTTACGGTTTTAACTGATGGTTATGATTAGGCGTAGGGTTCTAGAAGCTGAGGTTCTGGTTATGTTTAGGACTGATGTTGGGCTTAAGGTTCGAACTAGCGGTTAAGGGTTCAAACCAACCGTTATGTTTAGGGTTCAGGGATCGATAACGCACTAAATCCTGTTTAAGGTTAAGGGTACAGACTAAAATTAAAGTTCCCTTTAACCCAACGAGATCCTAAATTTTGAGGCACGTCTTCACTAGTAAACGACAGAGTCACAGGGTGTTTCGGCTGTACACCCTCATCCATGGCAGGTAGGTGGATCAGTCCTTGGCTCGTGTCCCATAGCCAATTAAATTTATGTATTTAAGTAATTTATGTTTATTTATTTGTTTAATTAATTTAATTAAAGACTATACAACTAAGGTTTAAATTTACTGAAATTATCTAGGGTTAGGGTTAGTGTTAGGGGTTAGGGGTTATGGGTAGGTTTTAGGGGTTAGTTGTTAGGGTTTAGGTAAGAGAGGTTAGGTTTTAGGTTAGACGTTAAGGTTAGACGAAACCTCAGGAGTTGTGATTTGATTACAATTTAGGAGAAGTAGGGAGAGGAGAAGTAGAGAGAAGTAGGGAGGACACTATGTGTCTCTGTTTCTTCCTCTGCTTCATGGGAGTTAGTAGTGGGTAGAGAGATCTGCCATTTCATCTCTATTAGCATGCAAGCCTTTTGCCCATGTGGCGTTTGGCCCACAAGATGGCAGTGTCAAAACAATTCTCCCAATCCTGGTCGGTAAATTCCCGTAGCTTAGCCAATTCCTCCTCCAGTGCATCTTGGTAGTGATTTTTGATGACATCTGCCAGGTGTTTTTTTCCTGGAGGCTGTCCCTAATTGACATTAAATTTGTGCACCACAAAAACAATGATGTTGACCAAGGTAAATGTTTTGTTAATGAGCCGAGCTCCGCCAGACTGACCAATTTTCCAACTTTTTCTTCCTCTTTCAAAGAGTGAACATATAACAGATAAATATTTTATAGTATTTTATAATATATTCACTCGAAACACCTGTTATATCGTTAAGTTTTAATTGCTTTACAGCACACCGCTTCTAGCCGGCTATCCCATTAGCATCACTAGCCCTTCAGCGCAGCTATCACAAGTTTGCCTACGCTTTTTTACACAGATTATCTCAGTTTTTAAACACTATGTCGGTTGTATTTCTGCCTCTGAGTGCAGGTGAGGATACACTAGAACTGCACTCGGTGGATTTGGAGCTGGAGGCCATGGAGAAGCTGATCCACGACCTACAGATGAAGCTGGCCCGGCTACAGCAGCGGAAAGCCACGCTGGAATCATCACGGATCGACGCTCACCTGTCCCAGGTAAATTCTCGGCGTGACACAAATTCTCCGACAACCTCAACCCCGCATGTTTCTCTGCCCAGGTCCAACGCACCAAGGACGCAGCCCGCCCAGGTTTCCTTCACCCCTCGACCCGAAACCACTTCGCTCCTCTTCACGTACACGACGCGCTGGTCATCGGGGACTCCATCATCCGGCACGTGCGTGCTACCATGCCTAAAGGTAATTCGCACACACGCTGTTTACCTGGTGCACGTGTTCTTGATGTCGCTGCACCAGTGCCCGCGGCCCTGAGGAAGAACACTGGAGCTGTGGTCCTTCATCCTGGCACGAAAGACACCAGGCTGAGGCAGACGGAGATCCTAAAGAAGGACTTCAGGAGCCTGGTTGAGAAGGTCCGCAGCACATCACC
>JAQMYG010000008.1:147177-160063 GCA_030014215.1 Clariallabes teugelsi
CTCTATAAGTGGGAGAACTTACACAACTGGTGGCTGAATAAATACTTTTTGCCCGACTGTAACTATGACTTATAATACGACTGTAAGACAGAACAAATGATTATGTATCGGCTCTAGTCTGAGTTACTTGTGTGTTTGGGGTAAAAACAGTCAGTAAGGGGAGGAGGGTGTCTGAGTTTAACCAACATAGGTGACCAAAGTCTATGGACACAAAACAAAGACACACACACACACACACACACACATACACACACACACACACACACACACACACACACACACACACAGAGAGCTAATTACAGGACTGTATCAACACTGGTCTGAGTTACATGTGTGTTTGGAGTGAAAACAGACAAAGAGAGAAAAAGGGTGTTGTCTGAGTTTAACCAACATAGATGACCAAAATCAGACACAAAACAAAGACACACACACACACACACACACACACACACACACTTGGTCAGAACTCTTGTGTAACCCATTTGATTAGTGTTTTAACACCTTTACTTCCTGCTGCACATAATTAAACTCTGTTCATGTTTTTAAAGGAGTGATGTTGGATTGGTCTGGAGCGGAGACTCGTCCTGCGTCCTGCGTCCTGAATCCGTCCCTATTCATCACCCCCGACCTCGGGACACTAATGTTTCTGATTTGGGAAGTTCAGGAACGAGCCGGTTTGGAGACGTGAGCGCCGAGTGACAGACCTGCACTACATACACTAATGAGCTGAGCACACAGGTAGTATATAACTCCACACCAACAGGGATGTAACACACACACACACTCACACACACTCACACACTCACACACTCCACCTCAGAGACAGATTCCTCACTGAGAGCGTGGACCACTAAACACCTCAAGAAGAAGACGAGGAGCAGAAGGATGGCGCGATGCTGTAAATGTACCAGACTGCACCTGACAGGTGAGTGTTTAATCATCAGTCTTATCAGTCTTTATTCCCTTCTTCAGCTTCTTCACTGAGAGTCCTCCATCTCGGTCAGGGTGTGTGGGGGTGGGGGTGGAGACAGACTGACAGACAGACAGACAGACAGACAGACAGGGCGGGAAGTCTTTTAAAGCAGCAGTGTGTAAAGTTTAAAGCCTTCACCTTCTACACACTGAAGTGTCGTACACCCTGGGTTTTGCCTTTCGTGGGAACAATGGGGTGGGGCTAAACATCTCTGGAGTTTTTTTTCCTCTTTTCTGTGCATTTCTTTTCAGATCTTATTCTCCATCATCTTTATATCTTTGAGTTTGCTGTGGTTTAAAGACAGGAGGAAGCAGAACATTTTAAAACAAAAGTCTGAAAGTAAGGTGCGGTGCCACAGAGTGAGGTGTAAGACGGTGCGAGGTGTACATGAAGTGATGTGATGATTATAGGTGTAGTGAGGTGGTTAAACATTACAGAGCGCACCTCTAATGCACCTGATTACGGTTTGTGTCCCAGTGACGGTGCTGATGTGCGTCCTCGTCTGCACTGAGGGAGTCAGTCTGAGCGACCTGCTGGACCGAGCGTCACAACTCTCCGACAAACTGCACTCACTCAGCACCTCGCTCACCAACGACATGGTCAGTGTGTGTGTGTGTGTGTGTGTGTGTGTGTGTGTTGGGGAGGCTAGTATAGGAGTTGTTGGCTGACACAGTACGCAAAGTATACGATGCTAAAATGTGACGCTGTGTGGTGTAACCCTGCTAGTGTTCAATACTGAAGATCTTTTCCAGCATTGCAGGAGGAACAGAGTGAAGAGCATGCTAGTGTGTGTGTATGTATGTGTGTGTGTGTGTGTGTGTGTGTGTGTGAGGTTTCGATGAAGGTGTGTTATGAATGATGAAGAGAACATGATGTGAGTCAGATAGAGTGCATTTCTCCATCTTTATCTCCTGCCCTTTCTCTGCAGGACTCTCATTTCCCCCCTGTAGGAGGACGACTCATGAGACCATCCATGTGTCACACCTCGTCCCTGCAGATCCCCAACGATAAAGACCAGGCCCTCAGCGTACCGGTAAGAGTCAGCTCCTGAGCTCTGTAAAAAATCATAATGAAATCATACTCCATATGGCCACTAGTGGGCATGAGAGAGCACTGCCATGCATGACTGGGGTTCTGCTGTTCCTCGGTGTGCTGCAGGAGAACGAGCTCCTGGCTCTGGTCCGCTCTCTGCTCCAGGCCTGGTCGGATCCTCTCGCTCTGCTTTCGTCCGAGGCCACCAGCCTGCCCCACCCCGAGCGCAACTCCATCAACACCAAGACCAGAGAGCTGCAGGACCACACCAACACCCTGGGGGCCGGCCTCGAGCGCCTCGTCCGCAAGGTACACACACACATCAGAATTACTGAGAGTCCAGGGTGTGTTTAAAATCTCCAGTACAGATTCTTTTAACACTGAAGTCACCCTGTTAGTGAGACTTTCCCTCCATCTAGGAAGCTCTGTAGTCCAACAGTGGAGGCCAGTAGTGACCATTGTATTAATTCCCATTTTATGACCGTGGTAGGACCTTCAGTCAACGTTCACACACTCATTCACACTCATTTCATCGCTGTCTGGTAGAAAAGTGCTGTAACTGGTTTCTATGGTTTTTCTGTGGATGACCAGTGAATCCACTTGTCTTCAAACCCAGAACATTCCATTCAGATATTTGTGTCTCAGTGTGAATAAGTCCAGCGTTGTGGTGAGTGTAGTGTAAATATGAAAGAATTTCACCTAAACACTTGACCCGCTCTAACCCTGATTAACGGACCTCCTCCTGTCCTGATGGACTTTTAGGTTCTTTCCTGATGAAACCCTCCACCAAGTAACAATCACTCTCTTTTCTTGTCCTCTTTTGTTTTGTAGATGGGCTCATCCCCCGAGTCTCTGTCCTCTCTCCCGTTCAACAGCAATGACCTGGGGCAGGACAACATCTCCCGCCTGGTTAACTTCCACTTCCTGCTGTCGTGCTTCCGCAGGGACTCGCACAAGATCGACAGCTTCCTGAAAGTGCTGCGGTGCCGAGCCGCGAAGATGCTGCCGGAGATGTGCTGAGATGCGAGACACGTCCCCCGCGCTTCTCCTCTGAACCTCTCTGAATTCACCAATGACTTTATTCTCGTACCATTTAAAAGAGTGATGCTGAACGTTTCTTTACAAAGGTCACATGACTCACGTGGGCTTGTGTGTCCGAATAATTAGCCTTTATACTTGAATAAATAAATTAGAGAGCAGGACAGGTCTGGGTGAAGGAGGGTGAGTGGCGATGAAGCGTCTTCTCCTACCTGCGTGTTTTATGTTTTATAATTTCATGTAAATGAATGTACACAGACATGCAGGAAGTAAACAGAGCCCCGAGTTTTATTTAAAAACTCGAAATTTGCAAAATTAGCATTTGTTGAATGTCCGAGTGAGTGAGGTTTAGTTATTGATACCCGATTAACACTTTGGTGATTTTCTTTAGTGGCTTCAAGAGTGACGTCTGGCGCAGGGGGAGAGAGAGAGAGAGAGAGAGAGAGACTTGTGACTCTAAACTGAACTATAATTCTGTTAACATTAGAGAGTTCAGGACTCCTGGCTGTGTGTCTCTGGGACAGTACGCACTCGCACCAATCATTCCAGCCTGAACACTCTGGTTACCTTCTGTATGTCTGCGTAAAATAATTCACCAGATGAATCAAACCTTCAGATCACTCTTTCACCTGGTCATGGGGCCGTGAGGAAACATTTGCACTTTAACGTATTTATAGAATTACTGATGTAGATCTTTATCTAGTGTTTCTTTTCCTCATCTTTACAAAACTGCTGAACCAAAAAACATCAATAAATCTTAATCATGCATCCTGAAAAAAGATCAGAATGACTCCGTTACATCACTGTGTCATGAGCTCACGGTTACCATAGAAACCCAGAGAGGTGGAGGGTGTGGCTTAATCTAAAACTCATAGCATATTAATGTGTAGGATTGAGGTCACATGTGGCCTTCAACACTTATTTATCAGTTATAGTCAGAGGTCCACAAATCCTGTAGGTAAATAATAGAGATCGCAGGTGAAATATTACTGAAGTAAAAGTAAAAGTCATTCATTTACATTTCTATGAGAGTAAAAGTACAAAAGCCTTCAACTGTAATCTCACTGCAGCCTTTATGTCTCTCTCTCTCTCTCTCTCTCTCTGAATTCTGATCTCCGTTTCTGATTTTAAACACCTGCTACACAACCGAGTGTCTCTCAGTGGAAATGCAAATCAAACACCACTTCAAATACTACACACCCCTCGCTAACACCATGCAGAAATGTGCTGAAGTGGAACGTACAGATATTTACTGTAGGATGTGGTGGAGTAACAGTAAAATGTATCTAATAATAAAACTAATGTTTTTAACAAACTGAAGTAAAGCACAGATACGTGAAAACTGCATTTAACTGCAGGACTGAAGTGAATGTACTCAGGTAACGTCCACCTCTGACTCGAGTTCTCCAGGCTAAAGTATAATTAGGTCATAATTAAAGGATTTATTTTATTAAAAAGGCAGTCCTCCTTGTGAAAGCTGAAGCTCCTCCCACTCTGCCATCAGGGCTTTTACCAGTTTACATTTACACTTAGGCACTTAGACCTGCACACACACACACACACACACACACATACCCACTGAGTGAGCGAGTGTGTCATGTGTTCTGATTGGCGAGAACTGAACCACTGATTAACACACGTAAAGAAGCACACCGCGCGCTTTGTGTCGTTTCTTAAAGCCAGATTATCATGATGATTTCATTTTGTTTAACTACGGCGGTTATGGACAGCGGTGGGTAGAGTAACCAAAAAATGGACTCAAGTAAGAGTAACTGTACTTTAAAATAATATTACTCAAGTAGAAGTAAAAAGTATTCGGTGAAAAGATACTCGAGTACTGAGTAACTGTTTCATCATAATGGGCAATTTATTTTTCTTAAAATTATATTTTATTATATACACAGTATATTATATGTATATTATAGTATAATTATAATAATTATATATGCGAACATTGCAACATTCAATGAAACAACTAAACTAACTGCGCCATGTTTCCTCAGGTTAGAAGTCGAGTGTTTATATGCTGAAGTGTGTGTGTGTGTGTGTGTGTGTGTGTGTTTTGTCAGATAGAGAAGACACCGCAGTATGAAGCTGTTCTTTTGTAAGTGAATCATGCTCTGTATATGATGCCCGGGATGCCGGCTGAAGATTTTTTTCCCGCTATGTCCCCAGTTTGAGTGTGGTCATGTGACTACATGTGGTTATTGTTGCTGCGTCTGATTGGTCAAACACAATCATGTGGTAGATCCACCGGCTGCATGTGTAGAATAAAAGGTTAGAAACGTAACGAGTCGAGTGTAGGCGAGTGTAGCGGAGTAAGAGGAGCGTTTCAGCTTCACTCAAGTAAGAGTTAAAAGTACGGTGCAGTAAAACGACTCATAGAAGAACATTTTTTATAAAAAGTTACTCAAGTAAATGTAACGCAGTAAATGTAACTCGTTACTGCCCCCCTCTGGTTAACACGCGCTCATGAGTGTGCAGCTGAATTACACACGTGTTAACACACACGTACTGTATATAAAAACATTTTGTCCTGCAGTCAAAGATAAACTGACACTTTACTCACACACACTTCCTGTTTCTCTCTCATTTATTCATTTTCCTCTTTTTTCTGTCTCTCTTCCTGTCTCAGTCCCTGCATTTTTTCTCTCTCTCTCTGTCTCACTCTCTGTCCCACTTCCAGTATCTCTCTCTTTCTGCCTGTCCTTCTGTCTTTCTTTCTCTTTCATGCACTTTTCTCTTGTTTTCTGTCTCAGTCTCAGCATCTTTCTCTTTCTGTTTCTCCTTTATTGACGGTCTGTCTCTTTGTCTCTGTCTGTCTTTGTCTGCCTTTTTTTGTCTGTCTCTTTTTTCTGTCTTTCTCTGTATGTCTGTCTCTCTCTCCGTGTCCCTTCCCCCTCCAGTCGCTCTCCCTGTCTCAGTCCCTGAATCACTCTCTCCCTCTGTCTCTGTCTGTTTCTTCCTGTCTGTCTTTCTGTCTCTTTTTGTCTCTCTCTCTCTCTCTCTCTCTCTTCGTGTCTCAGTGTTTATTGTGTATTCGCTCTTTCATAAATGCATGATTTGACGTGTTCTGTAGGACATATGAGAGACAGATCCGGGCGTGTCCCCCTGAAGTATCAGTCAGTCTGGTGTGGGATGAAATGTACCCGTTTTTCTCCTCAGACCCCGAAGTGTAAAACTGCAGTGTGTGTGAAATGTCAGCGTCCCGGTGCTGTATAATGTGTGAACTCCCACTCTCACGCCTTTAATTATTAAACCGCTGATTTATTGGCACTGCGGGCGACCGCGAGAACCAATCATTCTGTTCTGACGGAGGAGTTTCATTTCGAGTTTGTGTGTGTGTGTGTGTGTGCACAGAGCTAACGAGGACAAGTGGGGACAGAACAGGACAGAAGAAGTGGGGACTGAACAGGACAGTGTTAGATGGAATGAGTGGACTGGATGAGAGTGTATAATGTCTGTACATCAGAACTGCATCCGTGACCTCGTTCACACATTTTAAGATGTTGTCGTTATGAATGACTTTTCTGCTGCCTGCAGACACACACACACACACACACACCTATAATACATTACTGATGTCAAACTACAGTAAAGCTCTGTCGCCCCCTGGTGGAGGATCAGAGAACACTCAGCATCATCAAGTTTCTGTCACCACATTTTCACACTACAATATTAATCATTATTTATAATATTACTTTTTTTGTTGTATTTTTTCCTCTTCGTCTTCATGTCCATGTGTCATTTCTGCTGGAAATTGTGCAGTTTGTGCTGTTGTGTCCTTAAAATGTTCATCAGGAAGGACATTCTGACCAGGGACGCAGGTCTGCTGTACAGGTTACTGGAACTGAGAAACATTCTGCTCTTCTTCTTCTTCTTCTTCTGTTGGCTATTCATCTTCTTGCTCTTACTCGTGTCGTCTTCTCTTCTCTTCTCTTCTTCTTATTGTACTTCAAAGACACTTTGTTATCCACTGGGAGCAGTGGTGAAGAGTGACCGGGCCATAAAATCCCCATAATTCCCCACATTAGTTCATGTTTATGATTTTCTATTATTTAGTTGAAGAGCCATGCTTTACTCAGTTTAATTAAAAAAAAAAAAAAAAAAAAAACTAAAACATTATGAATATATTACCGTAATATATAATAATAATAATAATAATAATAATATGGGGTTTTAAAACCCCTACATTTTGCTATATTAAGCTTCTCATGTTTTCCTGCAGTCGGATTAATGCTTGTTAATTAATCAGAAGATTAAGAAAAACATCCTAACATGTCTGCTAGGAATATAAACTCTGTGGTGTAAAACGCTGTAATTCTTCATTAGCATGTCACAGTGAGTGGCACGGGGGTGTAGTGGTTTAACCTAATTTGCGTTCCCAAGCGAATGAGTGTGTGATTGTTGACTGGAGGTCCTACAACTGTCATAAAAATGGGAATGAATACGATGGTCCCCACTGGCCTCCACCGTCGGCCCCGAGCTGGACTACAGAGGTTCCTTTATGTCACAATGTCCATGGTCCTACCCGAACCACCAGAGGGAACACTCACAAATTTATTTTCCAGTTCTGCGAAATACTAAATATTTTTTTGTGTCACACAGTAGTGAATATTCATGCAATCGTGGTTCATTTTGGAAAGACATTTGCAAACTGTTTTGATTTGACTTGAATAGTTCAGTATTTTGGGGTGTTTTGGTTAAATTTACTATAAAATACCAGTAAAGTTCCTGACTGATTACAGTAACACTGACATTTACATTTACATTAACTTAGAAATTAACATTAACTTAAACATTAACTTTAACTTAAACATTAACATTAACTTAAACATTAACATTAACTTAGAAATTAACATTAACTTAAACATTAACATTAACTTAGAAATTAACTTTAACTTAAACATTAACTTAGACATTAACATTAACTTAGAAATTAACTTTAACTTAAACATTAACATTAACTTAGACATTAACATTAACTTAGAAATTAACATTAACTTAAACATTAACATTAACTTAGACATTAACATTAACTTAGAAATTAACTTTAACTTAAACATTAACATTAACTTAGACACTAACATTAATTTAAACATTAACTTTAACCTTAACATTAATTTAAACATTAACATTAACTTAGACATTAACATTAATTTAAACATTAACATTAACAAATTTTTTTTTTACATTAACATAAACATTAACATAAATTTAAACCCTACCTTATACATTAACCATAACATTAATGTGGAACGGTTGCTGTATTTACCAAGAGAGTCCTGTGTATAATTACTGTACAAAAAACATAAATATCATAAAAAATCATATTGAAACTGCAAACAGCTTATAAATCGTAAAACAGCAAACATCAATCACAACAACAATTAGTTCAAATGGTCACAAGGATCATTAGCATTATTAGCTATTAATTACAGCTTAATTTTAAAGTCAAGGGGGTAAATACTTATACTTATACAGTAGAATTGAGTGTTGCACACGATATGACAAAATTAATAAACCTAGTCCCTCTAGTGGTTCATCAAAATATAACAAAATAGAGAAAAGAAACAGAACTGTACAATATAAACATAAAGATGAGCACATGGTGCTGTGTACAGACATTACAGCTGGGAATGAGTGTGTGCAGGTGTGTGTGTGTGTATAAGTGTATAAGTGTGTAAGATGGTTGTAACAGTCGGAGTGGGTGTTTGTTGGTGTCCAGTCCTCATATGGCTCAGGACTAGAAGCTGTTCTTCAGTCTGTTTGTCTGTGATGCGATGGACCTGAGGGCTGCAGGTCAGACAGATGGTGTGCAGGGTGAGCTGGGCCTGTCCGTGTG
The DNA here is from genome assembly GCA_030014215.1 of Clariallabes teugelsi. NCBI lineage: Eukaryota > Metazoa > Chordata > Actinopteri > Siluriformes > Clariidae > Clariallabes > Clariallabes teugelsi. The sequence continues at coordinate 156,066 of JAQMYG010000008.1, forward strand.
GTGTTGGCTCCGGGCAGAGCGAGGAGCAGCTGATGACTTTCTGGGAGGTGATAATGACCCTCTGAAGTCAAGTCTCCATAGGAGCACCATGCAGTAACCCACGGCCCAGCCAAAAAAAACACCAAAAAACAAACCACACACACTCGAATATTTCATCAGACCGCATGGAGTCGATAAGCTTATGGAGCGTCACAACATTAACTTCAGTCCAGAGCCATTAATTTTATTTCCACATAACGTAACTGAGTCTAGACCTGAGTAACTGATCAACCCCAGATCATAACACTGTCTCCAGAGGACTTGTACAGTGGACACTATGTATGATGGAGCATCGCTTCATGTCCTTCACTTCTTACCCTGACACGCCCATCACTCTGGAATAGGGTCAGTCTGGACTCATCAGGTCACATGACCTTTCTCCAACACTCCAAAGTCCAGACTTTCACTAATAAACATGGCCGTGAGTTCTACTGTCCTGATGTGATTTCAGTAAGTGATCTCCCCTCACACTCAGTCAGGATGTTTTTCCGACCACATTTCCTCCTCGATGATGATGATGATGATGATGGTCAGCGTTGTCCTTCCAGAGTTTAATAATGTGTTGAACAGTTCTTACCCCAGTGTTAGTACAGCTGTTGGAGGACGTACAGGGTGTGGCTGTCGACGGTCCTGCGGTTGTTGGTCTTGATGTTGATGACATCCTGATGTCCTGACACACCGGTCGTTGTTAGCGGCGTGAGGTTCGTCCCTGTGAGGTTAGTGAAGCTCCCTGACGCCTCTCTCTCTTCACTCTTCACTCTGGACCTGTTTGTCAGCAGTAACGTTGTCGACGCTTCCCTCATGTAGCTCCGTACAGCTGATGTCCTCTCGCTCGTCCTCCGGGTCCTCAGAAACGTCCCACTGAGTTTAGCTGAGCTTTTGTCTGGTGATGTGAGTTCAGTCCATGTGTGATAAACTGTGGACAAATTCAATGTTTTTTTATGAATTCAACCACCAGATGGAGCCACATGCTGTAGTTTCACTTTTCTTTCTTTTCTTTTCTGTAATTCATTCTTTTAATTTCATTGTTATTTTTGGTAAAATAATCATCATCATCAGAATAATTACGTTTTTAAAACTGAAAACATATAAACATATAACAATAAATGTATATTTGCAGACATTAGCTTGTCTGCTTCTCGTGATTGTAGATGTATTTTAGTCAATTTACAAAGAGCAGAAGAAAAGAGTTAAAAAAAATAATATAGACTAAACTGATAAAATTTAATTAATTAAATTAATTAAAAAGTTTGTAAATAAAAAAGTTTGTCTACTTTTGTAGACAAACTTTATCACCCTTAAATAATGAAACTGTAAATTCTCTTAAATATTAACGAGTGTTATTGTAAAGATACTCACACAATGCATGATGCCCCCTAAAACATAAATCACTAAAATATTTATAGCACTAAACTAAAAACAAAACAAAAAACAAACAAACAAACAAACAAAAAATGTGCTGTCTACCCGACCCTCTTGGTAAAATAAATAAATAAAATGAATAGAAAGTTGCTTTACCTTAGTTTTCAACTCATAAAGCGAATAAGTTTATCTGTTAATACATAACAATAACTCAAATAGCTCCTGTGTGTTTTTGGCACAGAAATAACGGCACACTGTAAATACCACCAAGAAAACTGATCAGCTTGTTTAGCTCCGCCTCCGTGTTACACGTCACGTGAGTGAGAGCAAAACGCCGTTCATAAATATTAAAAAATAAAAACATACTGGAGAGATACTGCTTTATATTCTAATGAATATTAACGAGCATCAGTGTAAACACAGTGTAGAGTAATAAAGCTGTAAACACAGTGTTTTTTGTTGGTTGTTTTTGTTGGTTTGAAATGTTTCATTACTTTTCGAAGTGTCTCCTTCAGTCTCCTCCTCCTTCGCTAAACACTCGTGAACACGCTCAGTGATGGACAGGACGTGAGGATGAGGGCGAGACGTGACGGTGTGCTGTAACACATGATGCTGTAACACATGATGCTGTAACACATGATGCTGTAACAGGGTCGTCTGCTGGGCGTGTCAGGTGTTTTAACCTCTTTTTAACTGCGGAGTAACAATGCTGTAGGTGCTCATGAATATTAATGAGTGCGTGTGTAACATACTGTAGAGTCATAATGTTGTAGATACTCATGAATACTAATGAGCATTGATGTAAACACTCAATAGACTTATAATGTTATAGACTCATGAATATTAATATGTGTTGGTGTTAACACGTTAAAGAAATTATGCTGTGGGTTGTCATGAATATTAATGTGTAAACACACAAGAGGAATAATGTTGTATCTGTTCATGAATATTAATGAGCATTAATATGAATACCATAACATTTGTAGGCACTCATGAATATTAATGAGTGCGAGTGTAACATACTGTAGATTAACAAGCACTGACTTGTAATGCTGTATATGATGAATGTTAATACGTGTTAGTGTTACCATGCTAAAGAAATAACATTGTAAATACTCATGAATATTAATGAGCATTAGTAAACACTGCTGTAATAACGCTGTAAATACTCATGAATATTAATGAGCTATCTGCAGCTCCTCTCTTTAGTCTGTTGTCAGTGTAATTGTTTTTTGTCGTTAATAATGGCCCCTGGAGCCCGCTAATGAATTAACGCTGCGCTCCTGCAGGGATCGCTGTGAGATGGAGTTATCGCTATGGCAATGGGGATGCGGGAGGACCAGCCTGTTGCTAGGAGACGGAGCTGGTTTAGTGATGTTGCGGTCCTGTGCTTAATTTAGATACGAATTCAGGAGATGTGTCTTATTGTGACGTGTGTGTGTTTTTTTTTCCTGAAGCGATGGCGGAAAGTGTGCGCGAGTCGCCGCTGTCGAAGTTTGGCGAGACTTCATCACCACGGTAACGCTCTCTCAGCGAAAAGTTACGCCAAAACTCTGATTTCTCTCTGACACACATTACACAACTCTGAGTTCATGGCTGAAACTGTGTGTGTGTGTGTGTGTGTGTGTGTGTGTGTGTGTGTAAGATTTTACATGTGGTCTCACACTAATGGCTGCTGCAGAGATTTGTTATGTAACACCTGAAGGAGGAAGAGTTTTATTTTTATTGTCTAGATTTTTTTACGCTATTATTACATAACCGAGACTCCAGAGCGAACCCCGCTCTTCGTGTGTGTGTGTGTGTGTGTGTGTGTGTGTGAATCATACTGGAATTGCAACAACTTGTGTTTATTAATCATTATCAACAGAAAAAAAAATTATTTGCTTTTTCTTTTCTCTTTCTTTTCTTTTTTATTGCTTCCTTTCTTTTCATCTTTTGTCTTCCTTTCCTTTCCTGTTTCTGTCTGTCATGTTCTTTCTTTCTTTCTTTCTTTCTTTCTTCTTTCTGCTTTGATGTCATCTTTCTTTCTGTCCCCTAAATCTGGCTGAAGTGCGGGCAGCTCTGAGGGTGGGGCTTTGCATTAGTAGGCAGGGCTGAGTGGGCGGGCTCAATGAGAAATTTGACTGGTTTTTACCAAACACACTGTTAATTCCTCTCACCGCTCTGTTTCTTTAGTTTCCCTCGTCCTCATCACCGTGTTGAGAAGTGAAGGTGTGTGTGTGTGTGGGACGCAGTTCCAGTGTGCAGCTGATGCGCTGCTTGTTTTTCTCCACTTCGAGGAATCCTGAGTCACAGGGGTGTGTTTATTTATAAACACAGAGGATCAGCTTCACTCAGAATCGCTGCAGCACTGAAGACGTTTATAAACTCACTGTGTGGAGGAGAGGAGGAGCCAGAGGCTCCGCCCACCTTCACTGGATCTGTTAAAATAACTTCTTCACTAAGAGTCACGTTTGTGTTCTGTAGTCACGTACGGAGCTGTCAGTGGGCGGGGTTTATCCGCATCAGAGGCGTGTCTCAGATCTTTATAGTACTGTATGTGTATATAGCAAGGGCGTAGATTTGCTCTGGACATTGGTGGGGACCTATGACTCCAC
>JAQMYG010000008.1:217726-228116 GCA_030014215.1 Clariallabes teugelsi
TACAGCAGTGATTCCGTTAGTGTGTCGCTCAATCGAGTGTCATTAGAGAGATTTCTTGTTCATTTTTCCGATAAAACAGTGTTTCCGTTTCCGCGTGTGCACGCTCATGCGTGAAAAGAGTGGAGGAAGGGTAATTGTGTAAGACAAGAAGGGGGAGAGGGGAGCTTACTTTAGATTCTCACAAACACACAGCGCCTGCCCGCACAAACGAAAACACTTATCTGTCTGGATTTATTTTTACTTTTTTTTTTTTTAAGGTTAAGTGCAGCTTAATTTGTTTAATTGTTTTAAGTTGGGAGAATGAAATTGTCCAAAATGTCTTGGCATGCTGAAGCATTAAGAGTTCCTTTCACTGGAAGTAAGGTGCTGAGTGTGGAAGAACTTGACTGTGAGAACTTGAGTCCAGACCTCACCCTGATAGAGCACCTTTTGAATGAATTAGAGATTGTGTGCCACGCCTTCTCCACATCAGTGTCTGACCTCACAAATGCGCTTCTGGAAGAATGGTCAAAAATTCCCACAAACACATTCCTACACCTTGTGGAAAGCCTTCACAGAAGAGTTGATGCTGTTTTAGCTCCAAATGGGGGCGGGGCCAACATCATATTAAACCCTATGAATTAAGAATGGGATATTACTCAAGTTTATACTGTATGCACGTGAAGGCAGTTGAGCAATTACTTTATATACTTTATATGTTACTTTATATCGCAATATAGTGTATATAAAACAGATATTTTATTTATTTGTTTGTTTGAGTGACAGTCTTTTGCACCAGTAGTCACATGCGATGGTCAGCTCACTGGCGAATGTAACATTAGGCAGCGTTGTCTATGACAAAAACAGGTACATCAGGCCGAGCTCAACAATACTGAAACAATCAACTGCATAGTGTCTACAGCTGCCGCTGCTCCAATGTTCCGGCAGCACTTACTTCTGCCTGTCGAACTCTAAACATAAACGAAAACTATAAAGTGATAAAAACATATGATGTGTTGTTTATAAATACATTTAAAGATTAAACACCGGTAATTAAACACAAACAGCTGTGCTATTAAAGGAATAAAACATGTGGTGGTCGAACTCTAAACATAAACGTTTTCATCACTTTATAGTTTTCGTTTATGTTTAGAGATCGACAGGCAGAAGTAAGGGCTGCATGACATTGGAGCAGCATGAGCAGCGGCAGCGAGTTGACCACACAATCCATTCACAGTTAACTGTAGCACGCAGGGGTCAGGATCTGTGAGTACTGAAGAAAGATGATGATGATGATGATGATGAGGATGATGTACTCCATGCTTACACTCTTCTGTGTAGAAGCCTGTTCCCGCCTGTTCCCATGCAGTCAGAAGCGAAGTGCTGACATTTCAGGAGTTTAGATGGAGGGAGATCAGACTTACCCCTACAAGTCACGTGGAAAAAAAGTTTGAAAAAAAAAAAAAGCGTTCGAACTTCCTGGACCAGGCGGATACCAGCCATAAGAGTGAAGTCATGAGGTGAATATTTGTAATCTGGCAACCCTGAAGTGAACGTAGAACAAAGTAGCTTCAGGGCACAAAAACCGAGAGAGAGAGAGAGAGATTCCACTGGGGAGAGAAATCACCACGGGGGGAAAAATCCAGAACACATTCCTGAAATCTGCGGAAGTTTATTACTTCGCGGTTGTGTGATGGTGTGTGTGTGTGAGAGTGTGTGAGCCCCTCAGTGTGAAACTTCAGCGCGTTTTAAGGAAGTTAATCTGCACGAGCTCTCTCTCTCTCACTTAAACTTTTCCTCTCGAGAACTTTGGCAGAAGCTAATCAGGCTAATTCACTCAGGGCGGCGGCGGAAAGAAGGTAAACCACCAACAAACACTTCTTATTTTTATTCCCCCCCCCCTTTTATTCCATATTTTATAGACGTATTCCGTCTCAGCGTGGTCCTTTTCGTCAGAGAATCGCGTCCGCAGGAAGACTTTAAGGCGGCGCTGAGGTAAAATTCAGACATGTTGAGCTCGGAATGCTAACAGGCTAACCTGAGGGGATTCTGAGGAGAAATGGGTGAAGCGGCTAGTCATGAGTTAGCCTCGTGTGTTCATACAGATGGGCGGAATTATAGACCTTTGATTGATTTGTTAATGTATTTTAATTAACTCTGTTTATTTTGTGTTTGAGACAGAGACAGAGACATGTCGTCAGATGAGAGATTCAAGCTGGTGGTGGTGGGTGGAGGTGGTGTGGGCAAAAGCGCACTCACTATTCAGTTCATCCAGGTAACACTCGAGGATTCACACACTCACTTACTCACTCACTCACTCTCTCTCTCTCACTCTCTGACATTCCAGACATTCATATCAGAGGGTCAGGGGTTCACAGTCCTGACCCTCAAGTCCACAATGGTGTGATTCTTCTACAACATACAGATCTGTTACACAAAAACCTTATGTCTAATATAACACTGTGTGTGTGTGTGTGTGTGGGAAGTGTTTGAGTAGTTGTTCGGTGTAAAACACAGCGGGGCATGCAGTTACAGGAAAATAAGTTAACCAACACCACAGTTTCCTGTATCTGCCCTGAAGCTGATTATTTTCCCATAACAGCATGTGGGATGTTTTATTACTTTTATACCACAGCTGTTTGTCTTTAATTACCGGTGTTTACTCTTTAAATGTATTTATAAACAACACATCATATGTTTTTATCACTTTATAGTTTTCGTTTATGTTGAGGAGCATCAGAGGATCGAGTGAGTTCCTGTTTATTGACGTTATAGCAGTTAAACACTTGTCTCTCTTTATTCTTTTTCTTAAAGTTGCAGAGAAAACGCAAAGTCCCGTAACCTCCTCTGTCCATCCATAGTTATAGCTTTACATCTGATGCTGGAGACTCCTTACATACATGTTTTATGGAGACCATCATCTTTGTACTTTCAGAAAACTTCACTACAGCTGTGATTTGCTTAAATGTGTGTAGGATCAGTCGAGCGTGCGCTGTGTACGTCCCTGTGAACGTCCCGTTACTATGGAAACTAGATCACATTACAACATGTGCGTTAATATAATCCTGTGCTACTGATTAATCAACACCGTCTGACCAACTCTTCTGACAGAACCCATAAGCTCTATGGTGTAACCCCATTATAAGGAGAATATAATTGTCCAGTGATGCTTTCAGTAAAGATGGGCGTGTCGGTGAGTCAGGTGTGTTACAGAGCGCGCTGGTGTGTGTGTGTTAGTCCAGGAAAACACAAATATCCAGAGATTAGTCCAGGTTTATAGATTTATTTATTTATTAAGAATTATTAAGACTTATATCGAGATGATATTTAACCAAATCACTTCGTCCAGCCCTGAACGGATCTGCACCCTTGTTGTTGAGGAACAGAGATCAGGAACCGAACTTTCAAATCATTGAGTGTATGAATTTGAAACACTGCTGTTCCCTTTACTGCATCCTGTCCTGTGTGTTCATGGACATCTTAGATTGTCTTAAATTCCAGCACAACTTAGAGATAGCACACACGTCTGTCTGAACACAGCGAGACACGACTGTGAGTGAATGCACAGTTACAGCAAATACTCTACATTACGTTATTTTATGATGTAAATGTTCCTGCAGAACAGCAGTGATAACCTGTATGTATAACCTGAATGATAACATTAATACAGCAGTGATGTTTTTTCACGCCACTGTAATAAAAAGTCTGTATATTTCTCTCACTCCTCGTCATCATTCCGTTTTGAGTGTGTTTCACTTTGTTCAGCTAGTTTCATGTTTATGCTGATTTAGTTCTGTTTTCTGGATTTTTTTTAAAACTACTTAATATTAATAAATCACTTGCATAAGCTTCTAAACAAAAACATTATCAGATCAGCTTCTGATATCACAGAAATGTGATAATATCGTGGTAAAATTTATTACAATATCAATCCCAGTGTTGTATCGCCCAGTACTGCACGACTGATGGTTTTAACACTGTGTTTTATTATGAATCCTAAACATCACTGAACAATATTTCTAACATTATCATACTCTCTGTGGATATGCTCTCAAGTCTGACTCTGTGTGTTGTGTTTTATTTCATCATGAGAGAGTCGGTGTGTGATCGCTGAGAATGTTCTGGAAGGTGTGTGTTGTTGAGCATGTCCTCTCATGCCTGAGCCCTGCAGCCCTGTTGGTGTGAGAGATACGACATGCTGATAGCAGTAACGTCTGCCTCTTCTTCTCCTTCTCCTCCTCCTCACAGTCGTACTTCGTGTCTGACTACGACCCCACCATCGAGGACTCGTACACCAAAATCTGCACCGTGGATGGGAAGGAGACCCGGTTAGACAGTACGTTGTCTGTGTGTGTGTGTACAAAAACCTTAAAGTTGATTTAACTTGTTTTAATAATGAAAGTTTTTTTCTGGCACATATTCTGGCGATATTAACAACTTAACACTTGTAAAATGCTGTGTTTATTTTGTTTTTAAAGACAATTCAGCTGCTTTTATGCTGTTAATCCATTGTAATCACAGAAACCCGTACACTAAGCTAGGTGTGTAATTAGTTTAAAGATGGGTGTCATGCTGATGTTAAATCATATTCTTTAAAGTAAATAAATCTGTAAGCGCATAAAATAAGAATCTGTGTGTGTGATAAAACAGGTTTGCTTGTTTTAGCTTGGCTGTAGAGTTTAGTGCCACTGATTGCTGATGATATTTGTGATGCCATGTTTTAAGTGTGTGTGTGTGTGTTAGTTCTGGACACGGCAGGTCAAGAAGAGTTTGGGGCGATGAGAGAGCAGTACATGCGATCAGGAGAAGGCTTCCTACTGGTATTTGCTCTGAATGACATTGGAAGGTAGGTGTGTGTGTGTCTGTGTGTGTTTATTTCTCAAAGTAAACATGTTGTATGTCAGTAGCGGCGCTGTGGGTCAGTGAGTTCGGGACTTTGGTGTTATGTAAGGCCCTCTCTGTGGTCTCAGCGCTGCAGTGTGGGAAACGCACCCTGTGCCGCAGCTCTGATCTGTTCCCATCGCTCCCTCACAGCTACAACGAAATCCAGAAGTTTCACACTCAGATCCTGCGGGTAAAAGACCGAGATGATTTCCCCATGGTCCTCGTGGGCAACAAGTCTGACCTGGAGCATCAGAGAGCGGTAAGGAGTGTATCATACCAGTGATCAATACAAACACAACACGGTGTTTAATAAACACAGATGATGCAGTAGGCCAGATGAACACACACCACTTCCGAGCCTCTGATTGGTCAATAGCAATTCTTTTTTTTTCCCCCCCTGATTGTTTATAAACTTTGAGCAGTTTCACGTGGTTTATATTGTGTTGTGAAATTCTAACAGCACCACCTGCAGTACTGGAGTAATGGAATACCGTCGCTTGTCTTGAGGATGGGGTTATCGGTCATGGTCATTAATGTTTCGTCTATGTGTGGCAGCTGAGCAATCCTGATACTCAGATTTTCATATGAATATTAGGCCACGCCCATTACACCAGTATCAGGTCAAGCCTGATGCTGAAATCAGATTTCTGTCCCTCAGCTTCTCACCTTGGATCTAATTCCTCTTCACCTCATAAGGTTGGACGTATTCCCTGTACAACTAGTTGTTCGTTATCGTAGTATGAACACTTGCAGTAGAGGCCCCACCCACCGGAGAGTGCTGTATGTGTTGGTGTGAGTGCAGAATAATGCTGCGTGGTGTTTCTAGGTGTCGAGAGAGGAGGCCATGTCTTTTGCCAAAGAGAACCGGATCCACTATATGGAGTCATCAGCGAAGAACCGCTTCAATGTGGACGAGGCTTTCCTGGAGGTGGTGCGAGCGATAAGGTACGGGGGTACATAGAGGAGTGTTGACTAGCTGTGCCAACAGTAATGTAGGATAAGGGAATGGAATTTATTCTCTCTCTCTCTCTCATTTAGAAAGTTCCAGGAGACGGAGAGTCCTCCTCAGCTCGCCAATCACTCTGCGAAGCACAAGGGCGGCGGGTGTCCCTGCACCATCCTCTGATCACCCTCACACACTGTCGCCACGGAGACTTTACCCCACCCCCAACCCCCCCCAACACCAATGTCTGGTGCCTTGTGTATGTGTGTGTCTGTGTGCGCGCATCTGCTTATTGTCAGTGAGGAGTGTGTGATGGAGCAAAGGTGTTCAAATGTGTATTTTTTTTTCTTGCTGCACTTTTTTTACATTAAGTACATTTAAAAGTATATCTTTTTGATTTTATGTTTATAGGAGTGTGTGTACAGCAGTGTAGCGAGCAGCATCAGACACAGCTGTACATATAGTGTGTGTGTGTGTGAGAAAATAAAAAACGCACGCGCACACACACAGTGTCTGATTAAGCTGCTAGAGCTGTATTATTATTACTATTCGCTATAAAATAACATTAGAAGGGAAAACTGTAGTGTTTCTCACTCTGCAGTTGTGTGTGTGTGTGTGTGTGTGTGCGCGCGCGTGCGCACTGATTAAAGAGCGGGAATCCTCTTTACTCCAGATTCACTGGGAACAGAAATGTAAAAGCAGCTGTTGAGCTTAGTGAGAGTTGTAGCGGATAGAGCAGTGAACCTGGAACCTGCAGCCGCTCCACACGAGTCGTGTCGGGGTTCAGATCAGACAGACGAGAGAGAAAATCTTCCCAAATCTCTTCTTATGGACTTTTCTCTTTAATCTGTGACTTTGACATGCTGTAGCGAATCAGTAAAACGCTGATCTGCTTCCTTTACACATTCCCGAGGGGTGTGTGGAGTCCGTACACCATCACACACACAGCCCTTTGAACAAGCAGTTTTTCCCTTATTCCATCTCTGAAAGAAGCGATCTGACATCTTTTTCATTTTTATACACACTTTTGACCTAAATCAGTGTTTTATTTCAAATGAACGTGTAATGTCGGAGTTCAGAAGCTGCACGTAGACGTCTGTTCCCCGTGAGTTTGGTTTTCTGTTTTTTTTTTTTTTTCTGTAGGGTCGAGAGCCACCCCTCCAAAGTGACGGAGTGGAGAGGGGTCAGAGTGAAGCACGCTCTAGTTTCCCTTTAATCAGTAAAACTATTTCCACTGTGACGAGATTGCGTCTTCTTGCTTTTTAGACACCGTCAGCTCCAGGAAAATCAGTGTGTACCGCGCTAAACCTGAGGCTGGAGGCTTCCTTGTAGTCTTCACTTGTTGGCTGCTTTAACCTTTTTAGTGCCAGTTCAGGGATGAAGTGAACTTGTAGAAGCGCCACATGATTTATCAAGGTGTTTGTTTTGAATGATTCCTCAGACCAATCATTAAAGATGTGCAGTCTGATGTTTGTTCAGTTCCCGCCTGCTCTATCTGACAGAACAGTGGAAAAACAGCGTGTCCATGTGGGTTCATCTCATCCTGATGTACAACATTCCTAGAGAGGCATCAGGATGGGCGTGCCAGTGTATCTGTTGAGTGTACGTACCCAGTACAGAGAGTTAGCTCGCCTTTATCACCTGATCAGGGAACGGATGCCAGCTCATGACACGCCAATCAAACACCTGATTAGTGTGTGGTGTTTAGAAAGCTCTGGGCAGGCCACGCCCCCTCGTCACCTGCAAGTGTAAATGTAAAGGTGATGGAGGTTGGAAGTTTTGGCCCCTCCCCAGTACGTTAATCAGAAGCATATGAGTGTTAATCATGAGCGCAGGAGTGTGTTGAGTGAGTGTTTAAAATAAGTGTTTAAATATAAAACAGTGCTGATGAGAAAGACCTGCAGTGTTTCCTCCAGTGCAGTGATTTAAACTTCACACACACACACACTATCGTGTTGTCTTTAACATGCCTGATGATTTAATACAGAATGAAAGGTGGGGATGAGATGAAGTGTTTGAGCGGACGCTTCAGTGACAGCTTTTGATTTTAATACATTAACCAAAGACCATGCCGTTAAACCTGTGAGCGTTTGCACACCTTTGGTTAAGTAAGAGTAGTTTGACACTAAACCAGTTTATTTTATTTTTTTTTGGTGTGTATATTTGTGTGTGTGTGTGTGTGTGTGTGTGTGTGTGTGAGAGAGAGAGAGAGAGAAAGAAGAAGGTACTCCATTAATTAATCTGCAGAAGCCTTTGCTGTTTTTCATGTGCCTTGTTTTTAATTTTTTAAAGAAACTGCTGGCTGCTGCACCGCTCTTTTTTCCAGCAGAGGGCGCTGTACACGCACTTCCCAGCACAGACACGCCTTCATGTTTAGATTTAGATTATTAGAGTCCACATCAAGCAGCCGATTCGGTCTGAAACTCGGAGCTGTGTGTGTGTGAGAGAGAGAGAGTTAAATGGGAAATATTAATGTTCCATACAGCACAGGACCCATCAGTACAATCATTTTAAATCAAACTTTGCATCACATTTTATTTTATATTGAAATTGATTTTAAAAACTTCTTTTTGTACACAATTAAAGTAGTATTTACATTATAATGCTGTGACTTCTGTCTTGTTTGTGCACCGTCTGTGAAAAAAAACACTGCGAGTCAGGACAGATTTGTACAGACTGTTTTATAAAGAGTGACTGAATCTCCTGGTTTAAAGTCTTTAATACAGTTACATCGTACTACAGTTCTATAAAGTAAAACAATTACATTTTACTCAGCCATCACATTCAGCAAATACTTTATTTTATGCATCATCACTTCATGGAACATTACTAGTGTTTGACTCATCCTGTACTAATCTTATCCACAGCCAGTGACTGAGCGTACATGCTCCGCCCTCTGTGGGTGTGGCCTGCTCTACAGTTACAGCTCATCAGCTCTAATCATGCCTCCTGTATTTGTGTTTTTTCTGAGTTATCACAACTGAGTAAATCATTTGTACATTTTGCACAGCAGTAGATGAGTGCGAGTGGTCACTAGTCATTATTGAGTATGATGTGTTTTTCAGGTTTGAGATTCCCAGAGCTGAGTGCACTTCCAGAATAGACAGAGAGAATGCAGGGATGAAGGGATCCTTTGTCTTTTTTGCAGCTGTACTTTTATTGCTTTAACATATAGTTCTGTTAGATCTGGAGCTTAACTGCTGTCAACACCGTGTCCTAGGTTTAGGTCCTGCCTTCCGGTTCTAGGATCGGTTTGTCTGTGAGGATGTAACCGATCATAATCCAGCAGGTGGGGTTCATCATACAGAATCTGTTAATGTTAGAAGAAGCTCTGTGCTGCTGTGCCTTAAAACACTTAAATGCTTTTCATGTGAAACCCAAACGTTTCTCCTCTCAGCTGATCCTTCGGCTCATGGTTCTTCATGCATTACGACTTTATCGCTAATAATCAGCATCTGATAGAAGTGCTTCAACATGTGGTTACTCTGACTTCCTGTTCCTGGAGGAAGTACATCAACATACAGAGTCAAATCACAGATCTCAGTGTGTATCTTTAACAGATAATAAATCTGCATGTGGTTTGTGTTTAAAGAAATAACTAGTAATTTTATAGACCTTTAATCTCTGTTACCACATATCAGTGTTAAATCGTATTAAACAATAAACAAATCGAAGTTGTAACAATACGCTTCACCCCTGACTGTAGATTAGATGAAGAAAGTATCAGACGGGGAAGCTGATCAAATGCGCAGTGGTTAGATGTAGAAATAAAATCAAGGCTATGGTTAAACATAACCGCAAAGCAGAACAGATGTATTGTATATTTAGGAAGAAATCAATCGAATAAAAGGAACATGATACAGTGTGCTCTTCAACGATAATTCACATTAATTTGTTAATTAAGAAGAAACGAAAAAGCAGCAGTCCTGTGAAGGACTCGTCCCTCTAACATGCTCCAGAGCGGAGGCTCTCAATGCGCTGACCAATAAACCCTGCGCGCCTTCGCTCTCATCTCAGACTAATTTCCTATTAGGCAGCAAACAGTCGCTCTCAACCAATAAGAGCAGAGCAGTATGAAAAGTAACCAATAAGGAAGGCAGCATGGAACGAGGGCTCACTTTAGCCTAGTGACAGAGCGCGAGAGAGAGTATGTTCAGCATGGAGCTTCATCCTGCTTTCAATGGACTGGTAACATGCACACACGCACGCACGCACGTATTTGGATCAGTTTTTTGGGTAAATGCAGCACAGAAATTAAATAGTTTTTTTTTTTTTAAATCCAGATGTTAAAAGTGATGTTTTAATGATGAGCTCTTCCTGGATGTTGATTCTGACTGAGAATTGAATAGAACATTCCTTAGTAGATCTGTAAAAAAAATTATATATATTCAATAAAATTTTATTTGTATAGCGCATTTAACCCTGGTCATTGACATAGAAGTGTGTATGAAATGTGAACGTGTCCCTGATGAACAAGCCGAGGGCGACGGTGCTGAGGGAAAAACTGCCTGAGATGGTAATAGGAAGAAACCTTGAGAGGAACCAGACTCAACAGGGAACCCATCCTCATCTGGGTGATAACGG
>JAQMYG010000008.1:250402-260604 GCA_030014215.1 Clariallabes teugelsi
ATATATATATATATATATATATATATATATATATATATATATATATATATGTTCAACTTTTTAAAAATGCATGAAATAAAACTGTTGTTGTAACTACAGTGTGTTAGCAGGTTGATGTATGTATACTAAACCTATATATGGTATATGCATTACGACTTTTATAGGGCTTTCGGGTTTGTTTGATGCTGGGTTACACCATGCTAGCCCCTCAGGGCCTGATGCTTCAGTCATGAACCTGATCTCTGCTTTGGAATCCCGAGGTCCACAACCTCCCCCATCTGCCTCCTCCCTCCTTTCTCAGTTCCGTACCCCGTCATGGCAGACTGGTAAGCAACCAAGAGTGCTCAATTTTTCTTTCTGGTAGAGAATGCTATGCAAATTAATATTTAAACCTATGTAGTTGTAACCTGGTTGATTTAGTTTTATCTGTCTTTCTCTTTGAAGCAATGCATACCCCAGCCCCTGCTGAGCTCTTCATCTCCAGTGCTTTGCCTGGATCTGGCTCATTCCCTACTTCCTCTGCCCTGTCAGCATACCAGCACCCTGCCTCCTTCTCTGGCCGTTCATTTTCTGGGGTGACACCGTCACTATCTCTTCAGGATGCACCTACATTTAGCCCTACCTCCAATGGACTCCTATCGCCCCATGATCCTTTGCTACACATAAAAACACAGTCCCAATCCAGCCTGGGCTTTGACCGTCTTCTCTCATCACAGAGTGCAGCAGCATACAGGGGAGCGCAGGAGCCCTCAAGTGGTCCTCAGCCTCAAGTACCTACATCGTCCTCAGCCCGCCACTTACCTCCCCCTCAATTTAACCTGCTCTCTTCCCAACTTCAAGAGCAGTCATCCCATCTGTACAATGCTTCTGTATTCTCTTCAGCACCTGCACCCTCACAACCACCTACCCCACAGGAAAGAGCAATTCCAAGGCAAGACAGTGTTATTAAGCACTACCAGAGACCGTCCCCTGTACAGTCCCAGTTGCCTTCATCCACATCACATCCCCTGCAACATTATCTTAGCTGTGGAGCATCAGGCTACCAGCAAATTCCACACCATCGGCATGGTGGAATGAGCTGTAGCCCCCTTGGTGACCAGAGCCCATCATCTGAACCCAAACCATCACCGCGATCAGACCAAGTGTACCGCCCCATAGTACAGCCCCCATATAGCTCTTCCTCAACATCCGCATCAGCTGCCTCCGGTAGTGGTATTGGGAAATCAGGAAAGAGTTCTAGTTCTAGCAGTGGCTACTCATCCTCCAGCTCCTCCTCATCCAGAACTCCTCACACCCCTCCCTCAGCTTCTTCTACAACTTCATCCTCCTCAAATTCCTCTAACCCGAGTGCTTCATCTAGTGTCTCTTCTGCTCCTTCAAGGCAGCAACCACCTCCCCAAACTACACCACAACCCCCTCCACCACCTCCACCACTCCCTGTTTCCTCCTCTGCTACACAACAGGCTCCTCCTAAACCCTGCCTTTCCGCATATGGCTCCCCTGTGGCTCCTGTTAAACCCACCTCTGGTCTCCCTGGCCAAACCCCACCACAACAACATTCGCAATCATATTCACCAAATCAACCTCCACCATCCCACCTCTCACAGCCTTATGGAGGGTTCAGTTCCCCTCAGGCCCAGGAAGTTAGCTCTGGTCCTGGGGGATCAGGAAAAGGATTTGGGGGCCTTGGAGCAACAGGGCGTTCATTTTCAGGAGATGGCGTATATGGTTCTGAATCAGGATATGGTTCTTTACCACCATCACTTGGAGGAGCAGGCAGTCCTTCAATGGGCTATGATGGTACAGGACATTCACCTGCCCTGATTGGATCTGGAGGTGGTGCTGAGTCAACAAATAGTGGTACTGGCTCAACAGGTGGTAATTCAGCAGCTAATAGCAGCAACAGTGTTACAAGTGGTGGAGCTGGAGGTTCATACCACCTTCCTGATTCCAGTCCTTCACCTTCTGTTAACTCTGCAATCATTAGACCAGGATTGCACTCCCCTGCACCCACTCACCCTGCACAGTCTCCAGGAGGAACTGGAGGTAATAAGTACCTATCATCAGTTCTCTCTCCTAATTTTTTAGCTTCTCCACAGGGTTATTCAGATACACGGGCACCACCACCACAGGGACAGTCTTATCATTCTGCACCACCCAAGAGCAAGCCAGAGCCTGATATGCTTGGCATTGAACGATCTCAAGAGGAGGATGAAGATGATGATGAATTTCTAATACAGCACCTTTTGCACTCTCAAAGCCCTGCACCCCATCCATCTCAGCACCACACTCAGCAACAGGTGACTTCCCAGCAACAGTCCACTCAACCACAAGCAATGCCACAAGGCAGGGAAGAAGCTAAGGGAATGTCTGCCTATGATATGAACAAGGCATCTGAGGAACGTTACCAACTGCAGAGTGTAATTCGCACCAATAATGCCACTAATAATGTGGGACCAGGAACAGCAAACACTGCTGGACAAGGAACTGGTCCAGGGACTGGCCAAGAGAGTCACCTGGAAATATCTTTAAAGAAGCAGCAAACAAAAATAGATAGGGCAGTATCAGGAGCTGGAGCAAATGGAGGAAGAGGGGGAATTGATTCACTCCCCCACTCCCACCAGCATGCTCCACTCACACACCAACATGACTCCCTTGGCTCAGTGGTCCATTATGGGAGAGGAGACTCCTATGCTCACCAGGCACACCAACATCACCCTACACACACTTCCCACCCACAGCACTCCCAACATCCACAGCACTCTCACCCCCATTCCCTGTCTCACACCCATGTAGAGGTCAAGAAAGCTTCAGATTCATCCGAGCTGCCCTACATACGAAAACCACCAGACTTGCAATCACAAAGGTCCCAGACTTCCCTTTCCCACATGGATTCACCACCTGATCAGACTCAGCAACCTCAACAAACTCATCTTCTACAGTCTGTACTTTCTCACTCCACACGTAACAAGATGGACACTCAACAAGTCCCTCAACCAACACCCCATCCAATGAGCCAGCAGGCTTTAATGGGACCAAGTGGAGGCCTTGGAACTGGTGCTGGTGGGAGTGTGGAAACACAGTCACAGGCCTCCCAGCTTCAACTCCAACTCCAATCTCAATCTATGGAGGCCCACTATGGATGTGAGGCACAGCAAAACCAAAGTCAGTCGAGTCAGAATTCAGTCTCCCAACTCGAAATGCTTGAACGATCACTCTCTAGAACGAATAGCCGTGAAGGTGCCGGCCCTACTGAGAGGATTGTTGGTGGAGACGGAAGTGGTAATGAACATCAAAGACCACAGCAACAACTGCAGCAGCAGCATAGGATTCCTTCACATCACCAGACGCACCATCCACAGCAAACATCTTCTGAGCTCCATGATTTCCTGAATGAGCCAAATTTGAGCATGTCAGCCCCATCTCATCTACATCACATGGCCGCTCATCATGGACACCCGCATTCCCACCACCAACCACAGCCCCATCAACATCATCAGCATTCCCACCAGCACTCTCGCCACATGCCAACCAACACAGGACCAATGCAACCCCAGACTCAGCCCAGGGAACCAGAGCCCCAGCTTCCCCAGCCACAGCTAGATCAACTTAAAGACCACCAATTTGACACTGAAAGTTCTGTAGTGAAATCTGCACAGAATCAAGGACAGAGTCATCAGCAGCAGCAGAGGTTTGTGCCACTGACCTCCATCTGTTTCCCTGACTCACTTCTCCAAGATGAGGATAGATCATTCTTTCCAGCAATGGAGGACATGTTTTGTTCTGAGGACTACAAACCAAGCTGCGCAGGTGTAGCAGGTGCAGGACAAGGAGATCAGGATATTGTGTCTGAAGCACGTGTAAATGTTCAAGATGGAATAGAGTCAGTTAAGGCAGGTGGAGGGGCAAGTGGATATGATATGATGGGCCACCATGGTGACCAGGGTTATGGGCAGTACTGTCACAGTCTTTCTGAATCTGGCAATGGGACCATGCATCTAGATTTGGACTCATTGAAAACACACGAACTCCCATCTACTGTGAATACAGAGCAACTGGGCCTGATTCAGTCTCAGGCACCAGGCATGGGAATGGGTGGAACAGGATCTAGTGTAGATGGAACAGGGAACAAAATTATGGGAAATTCTGGTGTAGGAAGTGGCTCTGGGACAGGTGGGCTGAACTCACCTATCTTTTGTTCCTCTAGACCAAAAAAACTGTTGAAGACCAGCTCCTTTCACCTTCTAAAACAGCGACGGGACACCAATTCCCAGTCACAGACAAAGAAAACGTACGCTCAAGAATATGAATTTGAAGATGATGAAGATAAAGCAGATGTTCCTGCTGACATCCGATTGAACAGCAGGAGACTTCCAGATTTGCTTCCTGATCTGGTGTCGAGCTGCAGAAAGTCCAGCGGTGGTTCAGGGGTAGGTGGTCTAAGTCCCCTAATGGGTGACTTGGATTTCTGCAACCCCGCAGGGTACTCAGCACTTGGACCTGCTCCACAGCTCCTTCCCCATGATGGGCCAAAGAAGAGAGGCAGAAAGCCCACCAAACCCAAACGAGAAGGCCCTCCTAGACCTAGAGGAAGACCTCGGATTCGCCCACTTCCTGAACCTCCTTACTGCAGAGGGCTAATGGGTCCTGGTGCAGGGGAGAGCCGGAGGGGTCGTGGTCGAGGACGGGGTCGTGGCAGGAAAGATGAAGTCATGTTGGAGATGCATAGAGACATCAACAAAAGCCAGAATTACCATCAACAGTCTCACCAACAAGCGCCTCATCTCCATCACCAACAACAACTTCAACAGCAACATCCACAACAGCAGCACTTACCGCAACATCAACATCTGCACCACCATTCACAGCCACAGCAGCACCTCCACTCACAACAGCAACACATGCACCAACAGCAGCACCTACATACACAACACCACCAGCACTTACATCAGCAGCAAACACAACACCAACAACAGTCTCAACAGCAGTACGAGGAACCCGTCAAACCGATTAAAGTGAGTCAAACAAAATTCTTTGTTTTAAAATTTATTTTAACATTTTGATTATTTTATAGAATTAGATTATTTTTCAGATTAGATTATTTTATAGCATTATACCTTTTTCTAGATAAAGCTTCCCCTTCCCCCCATGCCTTCATCTGAGTCCCTCCTGAGGACAGACTCCTTGTCGAGCACAGATCCAGTTCTGTCTGATGGCTCAGTGGGATCTGCACCATCGCTTGGTCTGAGCCCTGGACCCACTTCTGCACTGGACATGAACAGAACCGATATGAACTGTGGTCAGGGTAAAATGAAAGAGAAGGATCAAGAGGTAAAAAAAAGGAAGAAAATACAGTAACTCTTCATAACGACTACGTAAAATATCAAAGGAAAAATACAGTATGCTCCCAGTTATTAATATTTGTTATTGAGCAAAAAAATAATAAAATGTAGACTTCTCAACGAAGGTTCATAAATGGTAATTCTAACATCCTGAACCCTGTGGAAAATAAAAATGGGTAGTTGCACTTTATTCCTTGTTGTCCAAATGTTTGAAGATATTAAAGTCTGTTTTGTGAATTATTTTATATTACCAAGGTTTTGTTAGATCCTATTTATTGCATATTTGATCGCACTATACTAGCACTTATCTGCAAAAAAAGGGGTTTGTGTAGGAATGGTTTCATGTCATAGAATTAATTAATTTCTATTTATTACTGCAGTCTTCAAAAATTAATGCTCATACTCATACTTGTTCGCATGTCCAATTCGATGTGCGATATTTCTCATACTTTTTTTTTCACAAAGGGATTATATAAATACAGGAAATATTATGTTAAATTATAGTTATCATAAATGTATTTATAGAAAAAAAGAAAATATTTTGCATGCTGTGTATGCACATAGAGAATTTGTCTTTTTTGTTCTTTTCATAAAGGTCCAAAATGCTGAAACTTTAATCATACGATCCTTTCTCTGTGCCTTTGTGTACAATTGTACTTGTGAAATTGCTCTTGTTGCCTCAGCAACAGGTAACCTCAGAAGAGAAGCGAGGAAGAAAAAACTGGGAATGTAATGTGGATATCTTTAGTTATTGCATATGTAATGTGGATCTGTGGATTTTCCTCAGATGTCTTGGGAGAGAGACATGGATGACCAGTTGACCCCTGAGGAATGGGCCACCATGCAGAAACTGTCCAGCCCAGTAAGGCACATCTTCATTATTTTGCGATTTGTTAACAGAGAAATTCATGATGTGTGTGAAACAATACTATAAGGTAGAATCCAAGAAAACTGCATATATGATGGACTACCAGATAATATTTTACAGACTAGGAGACGTGTGTGTGCTTATCTAAGACGGAATGCATTGTTCTCAGTATGCTGGTGAGTTTAGTTCCACTAGAGGGAGCAGTGCAGTCTGAGTGTGAGATGATTGACAGCCTGCCATGATCTATCTGTCCTTAAAAAAATGCAATAAAAGAAGGGGAGAGAGCTGGCTGTTGCCAGGGTAGCTGTTGCCACGGTTACTCATTCATAGTAACCACCATCCAGCCCCCCTGCTGTACTACCTCCCGTTAGACACACCTAATATACAGCACCATGCAAAAGTATTCAGACTCTTCATCAATTTGCTTTTTTCGCCGGATTAATGAATTACACAGATTAAAAAAAAAAAATTGGATCACTGGTATTTGATATTAATTGTTTAATGTCTCACGCTTTTAGAGTAGAAATTATTCTTCGGGTAATTAAATGCTCAAGTAATCTTATATTACTATACACGCGTTTTGAAATATAATATTGCCTTTAAATTGATCATTCTTGATGAAAATTAAAATTCTACAGTAAACACTAAATTATTCGGACATTTAATTTCCGGGATATCTGTGAAACTGATGACTGAAGAGATTTGCATTTAAGGCTATAAAATAGAATAAAACATAATTTAGAAAGTACAACATGGGCATTGCTGATCCACCGACCAGGGAGTGAATCCACCTCAAACCACTGAGACTGCACAGAAAATCCTATCCGTTCCATTCTGTGTGAGAAGGCAAGCTTCATGAAAGAAGCGAGAAAAACGGGCAGAGGAAAAGTGCACCACTTAACGATAAGCTAGGGCTGGATGACAGTGTGTAGTTCAAAAGAAGCCAGTAATCATGAAAAATATTCTGTAATTGGGCAAAAAAATCACATGTGCACTCATGCATATGATTCTGTGGTGAGGCAAAATGACAAAATAAAGATTCCATATATCTTTAATCAAAAATCAAAGCAATATAAACGGTATATACAGTAAAAAATGTGCAGTTAATGCTCCACACAGATTTGTTGGCATTTGGTTTGATTAATCAGTTCATGAGAAACATATCAGTTCTTTACATATCACAGTGAATATGTATCTGGATTGTGGCTGCATTGTGCCTTGGACTGCTTTTCATCAGCAGGTGTTGTGTACAAAACGCATGCACACACTGCTAGAGAACCTGTTTCAGACTGCTGAAAGACACCTGAGCAGATAATATTAGAGGAAGCAGCTGCTAGTTGCTAATAAGGACTTGTTTTGCAAGTGACTGTAATGGGAATCCATAACAAATCTAAAAGTTTTTGATTATTTTAAGTGTAAAATTCAGTTATTAACGTGACCGTGTTTGAGTCGTGCAACTATCAGAAATGTGACGCACAATTAGTTTGTCCCAGTGGTTTTGCATCAGAACAACATCAACCTGTTAAGTCTTTTGGCTCAAATGTTGAGTTTGAGAAGATGCAGTTCTTAATCTTGACTTAAAGGAATGCTTAGATAGACTTGGTGTATTTTATTAGCATGTGGCTCTGACTGTACACTGTAAGACCTTTTTTCTGTTTTCTCAATATGTATCATTTGCGTTTTTTTGAATCCACTCTTACTTCCCTTCCTCCCTCAATCCCTCTCTCTCAGACCGATGACAAGCCATCAGAGCTGAAGTCTGGCTTTATCACTTCCTTTCTGGACTTTCTAAAAACAGAGAAGAAGCCTCCATCTGGTCCACTTCACATGGATGCATCCAGTCCTGTACATGAGCCCTCTGTGAAGGGAGGGCTTCGTCCCTTATCACCACCACCGCCTCCACCTCCAACTCCTCCACCTTTTGGGGAGACTGAAGGAGAAGGAGGTCTCGCACTGAGCAACTGCCCTTCACCGTGTAAACGCCTGGACGAGGAACTCAAGAGAAACCTGGAGACGCTGCCGTCCTTCTCCTCTGATGAAGAAGATTCTGTAAGCAAGAACCAGGACCTTCAGAAGAGCATCTCCTCAGCTATCTCTGCCCTCTATGACACACCCCACAGCCTGGCTGCCCTCCCGCCCCCTCCCACACCATCTCCACCCCCTTCACAAGCCCCGCCCCTCGATACACCTCCACCACCTGCTGATTCAGACACCTTCCCAGAGCTGGAGACTCAAATAATGACCCATGACCTTCATACACACACCGAGCTGAACCTGCAGGAGAGGACACACATCCCGGGGGAGGAGGAAGAGGAGGAGGACGATGAGCCCATAGCGGATGATGGGCCAGAGGAGCTAGAGGAGGAGAGAATGGAGAAAGTGGAAGATAAAGAGGATGAGTTAGAGGAAGATGGAGAAGAAGAGGAGATGATACAGAGTAGAGGAGGGGAGGTGGAAAAAGAGGAGGATGCTGAAGAGACGGAGTTCCGCGATTCTCCCAAAGTCGATGGTAATTGCTTTGGGTTTGTGCTGTGTGTGATTGTATACATCTGAACAGTTTGTGGCTTTAAGTCTAGAGCTGTAATTTACAGACGGAGCTTGACTTATCATTGCCTATGCCCGAATAAGAATCATAAAGACACACTAAACCATGATGAAGTACTGATAAACCTCTAAACGTAAGCGTACAGTATGTTAACGTATAAATCTGGCATTTTTGCTAAATTTTCACAATAGAATATTATTCAAGTGTCCTCAAACAGAAAAATCACTTCTTCAGTTTTCCAGGACTAAAACAGTTGAATAATTGTGGTCTCATTTATAGACCCAGCAGGAACCCTAATGTTGGTTGGGCGTTGTAATATAGTCATAACTATGTTGTGATGATGATCACCAGGACAATGTTGCTTATGAAAGTTATAATGACTTTGATAAAATGACTTTGAAAATTTTTTTAATAAACCACCCAATCTTTATTTGAGCGTTTATGTCAATTAACATCAGTTCACACAATGTCCAATGCTTCCTTAAGCTTAAGTTTCTAGCAGGGATTAGAATTCCAACCGGAGATCGGGACGGACACAACAGCTTCCCGCACACAGCGTGTGTATCTCATGTTACGCAACTCTTAGTGTTGCAATGTCAC
Organism: Clariallabes teugelsi; assembly: GCA_030014215.1. Classification (NCBI taxonomy): domain Eukaryota; kingdom Metazoa; phylum Chordata; class Actinopteri; order Siluriformes; family Clariidae; genus Clariallabes; species Clariallabes teugelsi. The sequence goes on from JAQMYG010000008.1 coordinate 259,758, forward strand.
CTCTCAGTTTAATTTTCTTTCAGAAGTATTACTGTGAGGTGCAGCTTTAGAATAAGAATATTGGGCACAATTAAATTTTATATGGCTTCTCTCTTCTAAGGTCAGAGGAAAATAATAATAAAATAAACAGGCAAAAAAGAGCAGCATTTAGTCATGTGCAAGAGACGCTAGTAAATGAAAAGTAATTAAATAAAGTTAAATGAAATTGTACATATTTTCATATTGAACAATAATGGGTGTATGGAGGCAGCATTGATTTGCAGTTAAGAAGCTGACATATTTGCAGAGCTTGGTTATATTTGCAGTTTGTGTGTGTGAATAGGTGTGATGGAGGCCACAGCTTTGCCAAAGAAGCTGCTCCTTAGTCTGTCCATGTGGGATTGAATTGATTTGAACCTTTTGCCCGATAGCAACAGTTTGAACAGGGAGTAGCCATGGTGTGTTTTGTCTCAGATGCTGTTGCTGCTAGCTTTCTTACTGATTGGCTAGCGCAGACACTGTCTGATGTGTTGAGCCGCTTTCACTGCACAATTCAGGGCCTTTCTCTCAGCGATTGTGCAGCTGGCGTATGACACAGTCATGGAGTTTGTCAGGATGCTCTCAGTGGTAGATCTTAGCTCCCAAATTACTTTCCTGTTATACGATGTTTGTACAGCATCCAAACTGCATCACATCAACTTTCACAAAACACATCTCGGATGCCAAGCCTCTTTTTTAACCTTTTGGCTGCTTTCCAATTTAATATTTCAGTAAATTGTTGTATGTATGCACAGGGGCGTCGTAAAGGGGGGGTAAAGGATGACGATTCTCGGGGCCCATGACTGAGAGGGGGCCCAGAGAAGCCCCC
>JAQMYG010000008.1:274790-286468 GCA_030014215.1 Clariallabes teugelsi
TGTGTGTGTGTGTGTGTGTGTGTGTGTGTGTGTGTGTGTGTGCGTGCGTGTGTGTGTGTGTGTGTGTGTGTGTGTGTATGTTGCTGCCTTAAAGGAAATGTCCTGAGAGTCTGAGACACTTTCCATGTGTTTGTAATAAAATTATGAGTAAATGATGTTTGACTTGCGTTTATGACACCGTTCTCGTGGAAGAGAATATTCAGCCCATGCGCTGATAGAAACACACACTGCTGATTTATAGCTCTTCCTCGCTATATTGAATATTTCTCTTTGTAAAAACCGTAAAGATTGCTGAGGATGTCCTTCACTGGATAGCTTTAGAAATCCAACAACCAAGAACAGCTTACACTCACGTCTCCATCACTGAACAGCTAAAAACTTCAGCTTCATACGATACAAAAGACGCAGAAGATTAATGTTAAGTGTTACCTATAATGAATTCATAAATGACTCTGATGCTCATATACTCACAGGTTACTCTTAAAGGGCACCTCTGCTGTTCCATCATATTTTGATGTTCAGACAGGTTTCAGACTGTGTGTGTGTGTGTGTGTGACCTCGTAAAAAGAAGACCCTCCTGTGGACGGCTGCTCAGCTCAGCTCTATTCACAGGGTGTTGAAAGAATGCAGCATCTGGGAGTATTCCAGCTCTGATACCTGCATTCACTTAGAAACGAAACAGTCAGATATAGGACCTGTAATTTCCCGGGTTACACACTCATTCTTTTCGACCTCAGAGCACATAGATACAGAAGCGATTGATTTACGGTTGTACTGTCAGATATCAGTCAGATGAGATTTCCTTTGGTTTCCGTCAGGTAGTTTTTTTCTCATCATCATCATCTCTGATTTTCTCATTAGCAAGTGCACCGAGCTGAATGTGTCTCGTGTCCTCATTGCAGACGGACAGCATCGAGCAGGCGGCCGACGATCCCGGGCAGGAGGAGGTGGTTCAGCAGTGTATGGCCAACCAGACCTGGCTGGAGACTCTCTTCAATTCCTTCATTGAACTGCTGACCCTTAGCAACAAGCTTTAAAGGGCAAAGGTCAAGCATCAGAGCATGCTCACAGCGGCGGAGAGGAACGACCGTTAATGAACCGTTAGAGACCTCAGAGCAGCAGGACGTTCGAATGGACCGAGTTCCTAACACAGTCCTGTAGAAAGAGTGAGCCGTGACCTGGGCTGCTGCATCATCACTTGGAGAATAATTTTTTATTTTATAATTTTTTTTGTGACACTTTTTGTTTCTTGTATTTTGTGAAAAACCAGAGGCAAAAGAAACAAAGAAAAGAAAATGTGTGCTGATATGAAGGAGGGTAGAAACCGCGCCCAGGGCAACAGGGTTAGAGCCTCGAACACTAACGATCCATGCACACTCTTCTTAAATATATAAATATGTATTATTATTATTATTATTATTACCATTTATGATTTGTATTATTTATACAAGGACATTTGTAACAAGTGCTCCCCATAAAAAGCCTGAAGCCGGGCCATTCGCTGTTTTACTTTATTTTATTTTGAATAGTAATATTCATGTTTTATTATGATGTACATGAAATGGCCTACCCATAATTCCCTGCTCTTCCCACCCCTGAAAGAACTGAAGTAAAAAAAAGAATAATAATAACGGGGGTCGGACTTAAAGGGAGAGTCTAAAGCTGTGTGTGATGTCATTTTCTTCAGAAAAAAAGACCGGATACAAAGATGTATTTAACTTTAAAAATGTGTTTCTTTCTGTTTGTTCTTTAAAAGAAAAAAAGGGGGGAAAGGGATAAAACGTCATATCTGTTCGTTTTCTCAAAGAAAGCGTGATGGTGCAGAGGGATGTAACATTTTTTAAATGTGAAAATGTCTGTGTTTGTTTTTTTTATCTGTTGGTCGTTTGCTATGATGATTATTCTTATGATTATTATAATTATTATTATTCATATTATTATTATTATTATTATTGTTGTTATTATTATTATTATTATTTTGGAGCTTTTTCTGTTTGATTTTCTTGTAAATATTGTACAGCTGCTTCAGTCTCATCTGAAAACGAGCGCTCCTGTATTTGACGACCGCAAATAAAATCATAAAAAAGCAGATGTTGGAGCGATGTGAGTGAGGGGAGAGTCACAGAGAGCGGAGTGATAAAGTCACTTCATTCTAACTTTATATCTCATTGTGGTTTCTGCAGATTCATGTTTTTACAGAAGGTCAAGGGGTGAGGGGTGCTGTCGAGGTGGGGGGGAGAGGGGTGTTTTGAGGAAAAAAAATTCAGACAAAATGTTTTAAACGGCTTTTTAAAATAATAATAATAATAATGATGAATATTCGTATTAGTTAATCACTTGAGTGTGAGCTGGAGTCGGACACCTGGTACAGGAGTGTCTGCATTTCTGTTCTGTTTTATGAAATGGTCTGTAGGTGGCGCTTCACCTCTACTCCCCCCTCGGAGGCTGTGTGTGTGTGTGTGTTTGTTTTGGGGCTGTTTACAGTCTAACTAATTAGAAAAACCAGAACAGAGTGTTTCTCTGTGATTGGACTAAGCGCACGCGCCGGTGTGGGAGGAGCCGCAGCGGTTTGGGGGGGCGTGGCTTTGAAGGAAACTAATACCGCTAAAAATCCCCTGATTTCACCTTTGACCTTCAGCAGTGTGTCAGTCATCGTCCTGTGCCGCGTGTAGGTTGTTTGTGAGATGATGACTTTAGTTTGTGTGATATCAGAACACTGTATAATAATCACACACACACACACTCCTGAGCTTTACTGTGATCGCTGACTCACGAGCTGTCGCGCGCCCGGTGCCGACTTCCTCCCCCTTCCTCAGCTCTCACGCGCTCGCTTTCAGCTCGGGAACAGAAAGGAGAAAAGCCGCGAGAGGACCGGAAGCTGGACATTACACCGACCGCGCGCGCTGCTGAGGGGCTTTAATGCTCCCTGTACCTCAGGGGCTTTAATGCACACTGTAACTCCACCATCGCACGGATTTCTGAATAAAAGTGTTTGTGTGTGTGTGTGTGTGTGTGGGAGGGAGGGGGGGGGGTGCTGAAAATGAAAACGGCTCTCCGAGAGAACAGGAAATGAAATGTTTTTTTATTTAGCTGCTAATATTCTTTCATTACAGCTCACACAGCATTAGATTTGATCCTCAGCAGTTCTCATCCACGGTAAACACTCCACTATTGCAAAAGGAGAGAGAGAGAGAGAGAGAGAAAATCTCTCAAATCTGGAGAACTACATATTCCTGTAGTTACCATGGCAACGCAGTCATGGCAACCTTGCTAGCATTTTTCTGTCTGTGATGACGGCTGTCTTTCTTTCTTTGTCTCTCTCTCTCCCTCTCTCTCTCTCTCTCTCTCTCTAAAACTCTCACTCTTGAAAAATATTAAAGAATTTTCTGCAGAGATGCTAAATTGTATGACATGCATAATGCACACACACACACACACACACTTTCCTTTTATATCACTAGCCTGGGCTTTAATGTATGTTATATATCATTCCTCACCTCTTCTCTCCTTTCAGCACTGAGACACTTTACGCTTTTTCTTTCTATCCTTTTGTGATTTATTTATTTATTTATTTATTTATTTCCCTTTCCATCTTTTGCTCTTCACAGATTATCAGCCCTGCTCCTACAGAATCCACCTCCAGTCCACTACATCAGCGGTTTGATCGGAGCTGGAAGTGAATTCTGGAGGCTCATGGTTCTGGATGACATTTTACTCCACTTCTTCTTCATAGTCTGCTTCCTCCTCCTCCTCCTCCTCTTCCAGGGTGCTGTTTCTCATACGGCCACAGAGAGGCGCCAGTCGGCCATCAGGCATCACCAGCATCGGCTGAATGATCTTATCCCTAAGAAGCACACGCAGAGAAAGAAGAGGAAAGGTAACGAGGAATGCTCAAGCACGGAGACACACACACAGAGGTGAAGGTGTTAGTTATCTGTCGGACGTGTTCAGTATATCAGCGTTTCCCAGGTGTGTGACCTGAGCGTTACGCGGCGGTACAGGTAAGTGTGTCAGCTGTGTGAACTCCAGGCTTACGCTGAAGTCAGTAACACCAACACCCTGAAGTCTTGCCTCTTTCTAAATGTAAAGAAGATTAAAGAGTGTCATGTGCTGTTCTGTGAGCCCTGTGGTTGACAGGTGAAAAGCCCCGCCTTTTGATCCTGATTGGTTAACTACTGACGGGCCAATTCTTACAGTGTTTAGAGTCTAGAGGAAGCAGAATGGTTTGCAAAAATCTGCACATACTGAGGACACACACACACAGACCTGGAGAGCATGTTGAACATGGAGACGAGACGCACAGCTTCAGCCTCCTTCTCCTCCTCACTCATCCCCTCCATGGGGTCGGGCTGCGGCTCCTCCACTCGCCCCGTCACCAGGTTGATCCTGTCTCTGGCCTGTCGGTACTCCTCCGTGTCCGAGTCCGAGTCACTGGAGTATTGACGCTGAGGCGCTGCGCTACGCCCACTCAGGAGGCCGCGGGCTGCTAACAAACCTGCAGCGTTGCCGTAGCCCGTGTACTTCACAAACCGACCCACTGCCACACACACACACACACACACACACACACACGGTTATTAGTCAGACAGCACACTCACCCAGTGATCACTTTATCACTTCCTCCTCTAATACAGGTCACTTTGTAGTGGGTAGTAAAATTATTGGCACCCCGTCCCTAATACTGAACCCCTCTGCGGGTCTTAGGGGAAAAAGGGTAAATCAGCCTCGGTCTTTTATTGGTCATGGATTAAAGACTCTGTCGTCTGGTGATATCGCACTCACACACTCATAGGCACTCACACGGTTTCTTTTTAACAATCAGAGGAAATAAACATGCTCCATGCTGTAACTGGAGGTAATGTATTTCCCTCCTTTATGTAATGACTAAACTCTTCCTAAGTGTGTGTGTGTGTGTGTGTGTGTGTGTGTAATGTTTCTCTACCATTTTCTTTGCAGAGCACAAACAGCAGGTCAGCAGCGCAGTGTTTCAGCTCCGTGTCCACGTGGGTCATCAGTCTCACCAGTTTATTGCGGATCGTGTCCCCTTGCTCAGGCCTCAGCACCACGTCCCTCAGCGGGGGCAGGATCTGACCGATCACAGTGCGGAAAAAAGTCATTACATGATAACACTATGCAATCTGTTTATGATTAAACCTGAACAAATATTACTGTAGCTTCCTTCCTTTTTCTTTTTTTTTAAAAGAGAAATCAGTCTAAAATTAATCACACAGGAAAATCTGTGTGTGTCACATTTATGAGAGTGATGTAGTGTCTATGTCACATCATTAACCAATCAGATCTAATCAAATCCATCTGCCATTACTGCATCATAAAAGATAAGAGCCAATCAGGTGCCAGTATGCAAATATAGTCTAAATGAAAACAAACCTGTTTCCAATGAGAAAGGGGCGGAGTTTGTGGGTTGGCAAGTGTATAACTGTTCTTTATTTCTATAAATAATATGAGTGTGTTTGAAAACACCACATATGTGAAAGGACGCTCAGTACAGAGAGTATAGATAGTAATGTGAGCTAAAGAAGTTGGTTTGCATAAAGTTTTGGCACCTGCTGTCTGAGATAGTGTCGTGTTTCTGTGTGTGCTCTACAGCTCTCAGTCAGGAGGTTCAGCACCGGAGTGAGTCTCTCCTTCAGCTTATGACCCTTTAACACACACACACACACACACACACACACCAAGAGGGAAAAGTCAGTTTGTATGTTTATCTACATTACGGCATAGAGATTTGTTTTTACTGAGGTTTTTTTTTTCTTTGATTGTTTAATAAACCACTTCAGCTTAATGAATAAAACTGCTCTCACTCTCTCTCACTCACTGTCTCACTCTCACTCACTGTCTCACTCACTCACTCTCTCACACACACTCTCTCTCTCTCACTCTCTCTTTCCCTCTCTCACTCTGTCCAGTCTCTTCTCCATGAACAGTAGCAGTGAGTGCACACAGTCCATGTTGACTCCGCCCGACTCCCTCGATCCCTCAGAGAGACGAGCTGAGAGCAGGACGTCCAGACACTGCAGAGGAAGAGCTGATAACACATTCACCGTCTGTCTGTGGGGGGTGCAGATGTCAGGGACAGTGGAAAGGTCAAAGGTCAACCAAAAGGTCATGAGTCATCATCTAGATGTGGATCATATCTACTTCTCTAAAGTTTAATTCTCTTGTACAGATGTTACAGGTGTTGTTTAAAGACACATTAATCACTGTGAACTATGAGATGTTAAAGTTTATAAAAATATAATGAATTTATTGCTGCTAGCATGGGAGGGTGTTTAGTAAAGCTCCAGCCTTCTCATAAATCGTCAGCCAAGTAGATATCTGTATATGGTGTTATCTGTGTGTGTGTGTGTGTGTGTGTGTGTTGTCTCACCCCTGTAGCTCCTCGGTCAGTTCTTCCCCTTGGCAGCGCAGTAGGAGGCAGTGACGCAGTACAGCAGCTAGGCGGCGATACAGAGCTGCGTCCTCCTGAGAGGATAAACAGGCAGACACTGAGGCTTAGTGTGGAATTAGTCAGTGGAAAGTGGACTCAGCAGAGTGTGTGGATTTCTGTGTGTAATCTGCTGGACCTCATCAGGCTGCTGCGTGTGCAAACTGTACGTGACATTAAACAGGACCTTCAGGATCTCGAGTGCGCGCTGAGACGCCTCCTTACAGACAGGGGGCGACTCTGAGTCCCAGGCCATCACCTCGTACATGTCAGCCCACTGCACCTCCAAACACAGCTCCAGAGCGGCCGTCAGCATGGACACGCCACGCTCCTGCAGGGGACAGACGCAGGACGTGTCCGAGGACGTGCAGGAAACAAAAGGGTCATGTGTTCAGTCAGGTGTTTACCTGTTGCAGCTGGCGTCTGAGCTCAGGTCTCAAAGCCGTCAACAGGAATAGCAGCCGAAGCTCGTAAAACTGACCACTGGGGGGCGACACTGAGTGAAGGCCATCCTTCAGCTTTTCAGAGAGACCTGAGAGAAGACTGGGGACAGAAAAAGTGGTAAAGCCCGAAATGACCATTGAGCTAGTGACACACGTGTTTATTGATTTTCTGTCCCCTAATTAGGGAAGGGTACTGAAACCAGGTAATAATATGGTACCAGTACCTATACAACCGGTATGTACTAGAACCGAATCGGAACACAGATTCTGGTGGCTCACTTTGGTGCCACTTAAAAGCCAGAGCGATCGATTGAAATATTTGTCCTCTGGAAGCATCATCACCCTTAACACACGTGAAAAATAATTTCCCGACTGAGGAAATGCACGTGAACTTAAATCAGAAAGCTCTAATAACACAAATTCAACTAATATTTGTAGTAAAGTGGGTGTGTCCACATTGCTGTCACATTCCTAAACACGCTTCAATTAAAACGCCTAAAGCTAAATGTTCTAAAGTGTGGCTGTATTTCACAAGAAATGATTCCGATGCCGCAACATGCAACAAATATCTTTCAACAAATGCTGGTAAAAACACATCAAACCTAATGGAGCGTGTGAGGACACGGAATGAAGTCAAAGCAGAGGCATGCAGCGTGTTTGACAGAAGTGTGTGTGTCTGTGTGTGTGTGTGTGTGTGTGTGTTTCCATCCCCAGTCACACCAACACTAGCAAAGTCAGGAGAGGTGTGGTCTTTTACCAGTTGGCGATGTTTCTGCAAAAGAATTGCTAAAATTTAAAGCTGGTTTCTATCAGTTCAACAACTGTACTGTTATTGCTGCTAAACTATTGTAGATTGTCAGAACTGTTCTGGCAGTACTGCGGGTTATCGTTTCCATAGTAACGGCTCGTTCACAGTGATGTGTAGAACACACGCTACACAGATCATTTAAAATAAACATAAAAAAACTGAACATAGGAATTCTCTGGACTCTTGGCTAGACTAGACTCTGGGCTTGTGTGTGTGTGTGTGTGTGTGTGTGTGTGTGCCACAGAGTTCCCACCTTAGTGCACTGGCCCTCTCTTGTGCCCTCTGGCTGTTGTAGATGACATTACAGAGAGCCTTCATGGCTTCTTTCCTCCACACCTCTCCATCATCACACCACTCACTCCTCTCCTCATCGTCCTCCTCTCGGACGTCCCTCTTTCCTCTCGCCAAAACACAGTGAATGCCGTCAGTTCTCTCCATCTCTGTGATGTTGTTGCTCACGCAGTGTGGGGTGTGTGAAGAGGCGGGGCTTGCATGAGGACCTGCGGCATCAGTGAAATGAACGTGAAGGTCAGTGTTATTGACGGGATTTGAATAGACGTCGTCCACCTTCTCTTCTTCTTCTCCTCCTGTCTTCTCCTCTGCATGGTCAGGGTGAGAAAGGGTTGGGGCTTTGATGCCACCCAGGTGGGTGAGGGTGAGGATGGCCGAGTCGGTGATGAAGGGCGCGAGTGCCTGGCGATCACGGGAGAGAATGCGCAGTGTACGCAAAGACACGCTGAGAACGCCGGGCTGGAGACGAGTCCTGACGAACCGGAGCAAAGCTTCAGCCAACCGCTGAGAGAGACAGACAGACAGACAGTTTACTAGATCATTAGCCAGTGACTGATGATGAACCTGATTGGTCGATCAAAGCCTCACGTTTGACAGAAATACTTTCTTTATTAAAAAATTACGATTAATTTTTTGTCACATGTACATTACACAGTACATTATTTTTTTCAGTGTAAATTATTTTTTTTTATTGCATATCCCAGTTAGAAGCTGGGGTTAGAGTGCAGGGTCAGCTGGGATACAGTGCCGCAGTGCTGGGGCTCGAACCCCTGACCTTCTGATCTGTTTGTGTGTGTGTGTGTAAGAGCGAGAGAGTTTATAACTCACCCTGCGTAAGACGAGGTCTGGATCGTCATCATCATCACCTCCTGAGCCGACGTCTGAGTCCGAGTCAGGAACGTAGTCTCTCACTTTATTCCTGCGGAACTTTAGTTCTCCTCATTGTTTCAGATTCCACGATTCTTTCTTTTTTTCTCTTATTCTTGCTCACTCTCTCTCTCTCTCTCTCTCTCTCACACACACACACACACACACACACACACACAGGTGTTCCATGGTGTCAGTATCTTTACCTCCTCCAGCTGTCGTTGCTGTTCTCAGGTGCGTGTGAGCGTAATGAGAGAGAAACAGATGGTGATGATTAACATCGTTACTGAGTCAGATACAATTTAACCCTCTGGTGTAGATCAGAACCAGAACCAGAACCTTTTAAAAGTTCTCCCAGGGAAAGATGACTAAAGAAACCTTAAGCGTGATACATTATTTTTTTCAAAATAAATATACATCAATCAATCAATCAATCAGTCAATTAATAAAATTGTAACTAACTTTTTCAGTTAGGTGTTGATGTTGATGTGTACTGCTCATTATAGTCAGAGTTTAATGTTTCAGAAACATTTTATATGGAATCATTTTGAAAGCATCTTCCTTTCACAGAAAAAAAAAAAAAACATTCCTTAAACCTTCAACACTCTGCTCAACCTTTTGGTAGAGCATGTTTATATCACTGAATCACATTGAAACTCAACCATGAGACTTAACTTAATTAAGCCATCTCTGCTACGTGGTTGTTATTGATTTGTTTACCATGAAGAAAAATCTCAATCATTACGAAATGGCCTGTAATATATCTGTTAAATGTAAACATAAAACAAAAATATCAAAATGCAAATTCAAAAAATTCCATTGCTTTTTTTCATGGTGAGGATGATAAAGCCTTTTACAGACTGTTAGTCATATGTTTATCTCATTTCCCTGTGTTTGTGTGTGCGGTCGCTGACTCGGGGTCAGTGTGGAGTAAATAAAAGCTGTAAATAATCAGGACGGAGTTAAACAGAGACAGACTGAGATAAGTGAAGGTGATGGTGCACTAATCATTGTGTTAATCCTGTACTCTGAGATTAAGGGCATCGCGCACACACACACACACACACACACACACACACACACACACACTCCTACCTTTTTCCTCTCTTTTTCCTCAAGATTAAAAAAGAAACACTGAGCGAACTGTAAAGAAAAGAAACACAACAGAGCAAAAACACACCGTTATATTCATAATAAGTCAACGTTCCACCAGAGCGAAGCTCAGAGACACACACTTCCACACCTCTCTGTTGGCATGGAAACAGGTTTTGTCCAAAAGGCATACAGGTAGTACTTTTAAAAATGATTTTGAAACTGCACTCTGCTGTTTCTCATTCTTCTTCTTTGTATAATTATTTTCTGGCTACAGTAACAGTGAAATGTTGTCGTGCCTGGGTGTTGTAGAGGTCCAGCTGCTTCAGGACGCTCTCCTGGTCTCCATGTGCGATGCTCTGGATGATCTTCTCCACATCCACAGCCATGACGTCTCCTTCATCAGAAAATCCATTACATCACGTAAAGCTTCAACATTGAAACGCTATTTTATCTTTTACTCACCTGGTGCACTTCCTTACCTGGACCAGTGTGTGTGTGTGTGTGTGTGTGTGTGTGTGTGTGTGTGTTACTCTTGTAATCTGAGCGTGCTGGGTTTTAGCTGGTCATTTCCCTAATCTAATCTCCACCCAGTCTCCTCTCCGTCTTTCATTACACATACAGCGTGATTGGACTTTGCATGAATCTTTTGCATCACAAATCCTGAGCTTAACATCATTTACATCAACTTTATAAAGATTTAAGCACGCACTTTACATATCTATGGATATTAAGCGTCAGACACTGAACATGTCCTGACTGTCTTACTGCACTTAGAATGAAAGACATGTTTGAAGTTAAAGGAACAATTCTGATTATATCAAATGTACTTGTTGTTGCCCTCCCTGACACAACCCTCTCATTTTTATCCAGGCTTGGGACCGGCACTGCATGCAGTGGCTGGTTAGTAAGGGGTGTGGCAACCCACCAACAGCAGGGATCAATCATCAGGTAATGTGAGGAAGTGGAGATAGATAGATAGATAGATACAGTATACAACTTTATGGTCACTGCATAATACAGGTACTCAGCAACAAAATTTAGTTTAGCATCTACCAGAACTGCAAGTAGTAGTATATACCTCAGTGCAAATGTCGGCATTGTGTAGCTTAAAGGTGCAGGGAAAATAAGTATATATATATATATATATATATACAAAATCAGCCCAAAAAAATTATACACAATTCAGGCAAAGAAGTGTGTAGAGAGCAGAAAAGTACTGGAGAGGACGACGTTCATACACACACACACACACACACGGAATCACTCCTCTAAACAGATTCATCTCCCCCACTGCCACGTGGTCATGGTGTTATAATAAACAGTACACGCGCGCACAGATGTTGCCTATACCAGTGTAACTATAATCCCACAACACAAGAGAGAGAAGAAGCATTGACTCGCTTGTGATCATGTGGTGCTTGGCAGACAACTGCTTGTATATCAAGACCTCACTTATAAAGTTACAATTATTTTTTTTATTTTGCTCATCTTGCAAAACGCTTGCAGACTGAGTCACAATCCAATATATATATAGTGTATACACTGTACTGTATGTGTTAAGAGAGTCTAAGGATATATATACAATTGTACAATTATAATTATAATGTGGATGATGAACAGAAAAAAAATTATGAGACAGTTGTGAGATGTACTACTGTCACAGTTGGACACCAGAGGGCGCCAAACTCCCGGCCTCCATGTTGTTTTCTTTTGTGTTTCTGTTGACTTTTGA
>JAQMYG010000008.1:339742-342242 GCA_030014215.1 Clariallabes teugelsi
CCCCCCCCCCCCCCCCCCCCCCATCTCTCTCTCTCTGCCTCCTTGCAACTGTGCTCGATCCGTCTTACTGCGACAGCATCTCAGGGTTTAGATTTCTTGGTGACTTAACAGAGTTGGGCTTAATTTAGATCAGCCTTATATCTGCACATTGCTGAAGCTGAGCTCCTGAACGCTCCTGGAACTGATTTATATTCAGCACGGCTAAAGATGAGCACAATCAGAACGCCACGGCTCTGCTGCCTCGGCACAAACGTACAATACACACTTCACACCAACACACGTCTTCTCTCATCACACTGAAGCGCCGGAAAATCGGCAATAACTACACAGCTTCATTATTAATAACTTTCATTGCTTCATTATATTTCAGTAAGGGTGCACAAATTGTTTTGCATTCTAGGATAAAACAATATTGCTTATTATTATTTTTAGAAAATAATGGTAGATTACGAGATGTTGGGTGGGAGTGATGGAAGGCATGTGCATTAAATAAGGGGAATCGAGTTGTAGAGTCAAGGAGATGTTCAGGTGGAGGAACAATGAAGAAACAAGTTAAGGAGGAACTGAGGATGGAAAGTTATCAGAGATAAAGAAATAGATGTGATGAAGAGATTTTACGTGAGTGTGCATAATGAGCTTAGAGTAAAGTGCGGGAGCTGGATTACAAGCAGTTTGTGGAGAGGAATAAAGATGCTGGAGCTCAACAGGGAATTAAACTCCTCTAGACATGGAAAGAAAAGTTCCTTAAGAGATCTTTAAGTTGTTAGAACTTAACAAAAACTATTTGTTCAATCTTTTATGTTTCGCCAAACAGAAACCGCTTGTACTTCTGCGCAGTGTTGTAGCGACAGACATGAGAGAAAATGTTTATTTTTTATTATAATGTACTATTCGTGTGTTCATCTAATTAAAATACCCCTCTGGGGGGGGCGTGTCCAGCGCAGCAGTGTCGACTCGTTAGTGTTGAACATGGTTTGTGTTATTGGTCACTCGTCTTCACACACACTGTTCACCCAAATCACAGCTTTCAAGCCGTTTCCCCTGTAAGTGAAGGTTCAGTTCTGGATTCAGATTAGTTTTATGTCTGATCTTCTCAGATTGCTGATGTTCATAAAGTCTTCTTCTGTGTTTCTGTCTCACCAGGATCTTCCACCTGAGAGAACGGCGAAGTCTTTCAAAACCCTAGGAGCTTCTGAATTTCCGTCTGAACAAACGTGTCATTATGATAATGATGATGATGATGATTCTCATATTTGTTCTGATTGGCTTGATTTTTCTATTAGGTGTTTTTACATTTTTTTCTAAATATAAAGATCATTAGATTCTGCTGTATGTGTGTTTGGTGTAAGTTTATTGGGTGATGAGGTGCTTGGCCTTTCCCGGGGCCGTGGCTCGTGACCCCTCCCTGTCGTCTGAAGGGCGATCATTTGATTCCAAGCCGTGGTCTCGCAGGAGCCTTACATGGGAAGACTGGGGGCCAAACCAGGATCAGGTTCTCGTCTCCACTGACTGCGGATCAGAGAGACGATGCTGCTGTGGCGGCTTTCGAGATCGCGGCTTTCTTTACCGCTAAAGAGTAACACGGGAGTTTTGCTCCAGTGCGTCTCAATGCAGTGACTTTTTTTTTAGAAATGATAATATTCCTACCAATAATCTAATTTAAAATGAATAGTTTCATGTTTCATGGGTCTTCTGTTCTGTTTCTCAACTTTTTTACAAAACACAAATTCCTCCACAAATTAGTTCTGTTCAGTCAAACATTCCAAAGTCTTCACCAGTTTGTTTTAATGTCGAACACACTGAGGTATATCATGACGGGGTTATTCTTATTAAATGTCATTTTTTCATCACTGTGTACTAAGCCTTTTTTGTATTCTCATCAAATTTTATTCTCATTTAAGTTCACATATTTTAAAAAAGGTATTTTTGTCCATCTTACGTTCCTAAAAACACCTCACATGCTCCTTTTGTCCTCTAATCACGACTAACTAGCTCTCAACACTGAGAGTCCGAGTCCCTGAACTCTAACCTTTTCCTCCGTATGTAGTGTGCAGTGACAGCAACAAGCGCAACCGAGGCGTACAATAAGAGGAACTCGAGTGCTCTTCTAACACACACACACACACACACACACACACACACACACACACACAGAGGAAACAGTCATTAACTGATCGGACTTGGTTTTCACAACTTCAGGTCTGATCATGCTGTAGTTAAAAATGTGGGTCAAACTTCAAGAGTCGGCCGTGTAACTCGGCTCAGAGCGGAGAGAAGAAGAGACGGGTTGGAGGAGGAGGAGGAGGTGGTGGAGGGGTGTGGACAAATATCTTGAAAGGCATGTCTGGTTACAGCTCCACTTTCAACCACGGTGCAATTTCTCCCTTTTGAGCCCTATCCCGTTCTCGCCCTGCCGGTTTGTAGCTCAGACTGTTCAACGTCGACTTTTTTACTGTATAAGATACTGTAAAGGAGCTTCATGAAATAGTTACAGCTCTTC
>JAQMYG010000008.1:347242-351806 GCA_030014215.1 Clariallabes teugelsi
CTAACATTGCTACATCCAAGAAAAGGCAGCTGGCTATCATGATCCAGCTAAAAGGCTACCCAGTTAGCATTAAATACAGCAGAATACATCATTTTGCACTGGCTTCTGTTTTGTTTCTAGTTTTCTTGTTCTTTTCCTGTAGTTTATAAATGATGTTAGCGCTAAAGTACACAGATGTATTAAATGATTTGGCGATGTCTATACGAGCTAATGCTAAAAAAAGTGCTAATCAGTTTTACTACAATTTCTTATTGATTATTGTGGCAGTGAATGTTAGCAGCAGATTAATACTTTTAAAATAAGTATTTATTCCTTAAAATCTGAGTGGTGACTGTGGAGGAGGAGTGACGTCTCACACAGAAACAGATTTCTGCTCATCAGCAGGTTGTGTCTTTATTTTAAGCAGTTTTAATGCCTTTAAGCTTTTAATTTCATAGGTTTTGGTTTTAATTGCTGAACTCAGAGAACAGATCAGATTAACGTCGCTCTGTGTCCACGCATGACGAACTCCACTTGTCATATAAGCGTGTTGTGATTAAATAATAATTCTGGCTCACTGATAAGAGGAAGGCTGTGGACAGAACAAGAGTAAATACTTTAGCTAAAAAAAGAATAAAATTGCTTAAATTTGATTTTTTATTATAATTGCGTGTTGCAACAACAACAAAAATTAACACACAGCTCCACCAAATGAGGGAGCTGTAGTACCGTTTAAAAATTCATTCACTGTCCACTTTATTAGGAACACCTGTACAGCTGCAAATCACAGGTACAGAACAGACTCAACCAAACTGGACAGATTAAGTGTAAATCATCCGGCGCATGAAGGTGCAGGTGTACAGGTGTACAGGTGTGCAGGTGTGCAGGTGTACAGGTGTACAGGTGTGCAGGTGTGCAGGTGTACAGGTGTGCAGGTGTACAGGTGTACAGGTGTACAGGTGTACAGGTGCTCCTGAAATCTTCCACAGGAAGTTTATTATACTTCATGTGCCATATAATGTGGAACAGGTTATTATTTATAAGCATTCATTAGTAATCAGGATTAAAATAATAATAAAGCTTTGATCATCTGGGAACATGAGAAATAAAGTACTGGAGAAATAAAATATACTATAAACAGAAGAAAGAGAAAAAAGAGACAATAGTCGGTACGATATATTAATACTGACACAAGCCTCTGCCTGCCGTGTTGTTGTTTTTTCAAAGCCCCGCCCACTTTGTTAGAATTTTTCCAAGCAAGTAGAATGAAGGCTTTAAATGCTTTAAAAACAGTAATGGATCGATCTGATGTAAATTTAAAAAATTTCATTAATTATTTACATCAGATTGATCCATCAGGGGCGGGGTTTTGTGTTTCTTCCTTCCTGAAGGAACACTGTGTCTGGAAATATTTCTAGTGTGAACTGGCCATGTTTCTTACAGATGATGATGATGATGATGATGAAGAGGAATACCATGACGGCTCCGTCTGCAGCCTCTGTGCCCACTGTGAGGTACGGTTAATTATTCACATAATCACTTTATTTTATACATGCTCATTCCCACACTGCTACACTACATACACACACACACACACACACACATACACACACAGTGTTTTAGCTGATTGTATCTTTCTGTTCCTCAGCACTGCGACAGCTGCGACAAGTGTCCATGTAAAAAGGGAGACAAATCTGAGTACTGTGAATTCTGTGATGTAAGAAACCACACACACACACACACACACACACACACACACACACACACACACACACATTTCATTTGTATCAAGAAACTGCAAAGAAGCGTAAACTCCTCTGTCCTGACGATGTGGGAAAATGATGTAATGTTAGAGATTTGCCTGTGACTGTTACACAGCTCTGACACTGGAGACTCCTTCCACACATGATGATTACATGTTTCTTTATTACTCATAAAAGACAAATGAGCTGTTACTATGGAAACGATAATGTATCAGAGTGAGGACACTAATATAAACCTGCGCCATTGTCAGAGCCGACATACATCCTTTCAAAAAGTTTTAAAACTTAAACACTAAAACTTTTTCTCCTTTTTAATCCCCCGCCCCCCACCCCCCTCCCCCCACACAGTCCTGCAATCTGTGTGCCATGTGTCCTGTGTGTGACACCGTGTGCCAGCCAGGTAACAGAAACACAATGATTAAACATTCATTTTTCATAAACTCTTTTATTTGTATTACTCTAACATATGTAACATATACATGTGATTTATTTATGAGCTCCCTTCTGTATTTTAAGGTGGATTCCTGGACTCCGTATCCGGCTCCATCTACAAGTACGACTCACACACACACACACACACACACACACACACTCTGCTTCTCCACAGTAACACTCGGTCCCTCTCTTACGACAGTGTTATAAGTCTGTAATAGAGTGTAATAAACTGCCGCTCTCACTTTTCTTTTTTTTTTCAGGACGGTTGCTGATATCTTCGATGATGATGATGATGATGATAAAAAGTAAAAGGCCTTCATCGCCACCGTGTGGCCCAGAGTGTAAATCAGGGGCTCAGGAAACAGAACAAGGATTTAGTTATCATTTATATCAGATCATTAATGAGTTTATTAATAATCTGATGATTTTTTGTCACCTGGTTCACTGATTGATTATCAGTTAATAAGTGGAGTGTAACTAAGCAGACGCTTCGCCCTGTCGCAGCTGCGTGGTGTGAAATAAAATGATAAAAACTTTAACTAATGGTTTTATTTTTAACATTTACATTACCATTCAAAATGCTAAATATGCTCACTTAACATCATATATTCACTCCTTTAATAAGCAAAAAATATAAGATAGTTAATAAAACCTCAGTGAATCTTCAACTTAATCTCATGTTTTGTTGTAAAGTTAATTCTTGAAACTTAAACATTAACATTGTGCGCTTTCTGCCAAGACGTTTCTTTGGATTTGTGTTGAAATTAAAATCATTTTATTGCTTCCTGATATTATCTT
This sequence comes from Clariallabes teugelsi, assembly GCA_030014215.1. Lineage (NCBI taxonomy): Eukaryota > Metazoa > Chordata > Actinopteri > Siluriformes > Clariidae > Clariallabes > Clariallabes teugelsi. The sequence continues at coordinate 350,218 of JAQMYG010000008.1, forward strand.
TATGCCCCAGAATGAAACCTCTCGATATGATATAATCACGATACCTCTGTGCCTATCCGATTAAAATAGTAATTCTATACGTATCACGATTTTATAAATATCCTGATTCAATATTACATTTTCCCCTCGATTGTGTTCCAATTTTAAACATTTTTAAAAGTTTAATGAGTAATTAAATGTAGCCTGTTCCTAACATTCATTTTCATACTTAAAAACCAAGTGCAGCATTTAAACACTACAAACTAACTTCAAATACAAGGGTTTAACCGAGCAGCGTGTATCTCTTCATCCACCATAATTATTATTTCTAAACATTGCGCCATCAAACTGAAAACCAAACAGTTCTGCTCACTGGCCGATCGACCGGTTCATCTCTCTCTCTACAGTCTTTCGTCTGCTCCCGTCAAGGGGTCACCACAGAGGACCATCCGACCTGCACAATAACTTGGCACAGGTTTTACACCAGATTCCCGTCCTGACAGAATTCATCTCTATTATAAATGAAGAAATTATTTTTTTTAATCGATTTTGGAGCCAGTATGGCAATACGTGAATCAATTCAAAAAAGAATCGCGGTTAATAACTGAAACATTTTTTCCCCATTTCTAATAACTATAGTAGTTTTTTATACATTAAAATAATAACATTTGAATAAAACAGTAAAGTCTGACCACTGAGTGTGTAATTAGGAAGAAAATTATTAAACAAAGATTTATCATTTGAATTAGTGTACAATGTTTGAAATAGAAATACATTTTTATTTACAGATTTGCAATTCTCATACATTAAATTTCAGTATCATATAAATAAACTTAAAAACTCTGTGTTAACGAGCCTCATGTATAATTATATAACATAAACCTAGAGTTAAAAAATTTAATCAACTAAAATAAAAAATATTAATATTAAAATAAAAATAATAACAGTTAATACAGCAACATTTCTGTTAACATAAAGTAGAAAAGTAAATTTCATTCATCTTATTAAATTATATTATAACTGTAAAGAGGGCGTGTCTGTACATTGAAGATATTTGCAAATAAACAATTTGTGGAACGTAAGATATAAAATTCAAGATTCAAAGAACTTTCCCAGAGGGGAAACTGCTTAGTCTTGGTTCCAGTTGCTCACAGTTGTTATCCAGTAGAAAGAAAAAGTGATAAATAACTTTAAAATAAATAAAAATAAATAAAATAAAATAAAAAGAGTGCTAAAACAGTGAGATGAGTAATAGAACACATCTAGATGTCTTTTGGAATGTTTGTCTGTTTGTTTGTTTGTGCAGCATCACGTTAAAACTACTGAGTAAATGTTAATGTGTTTTTATCACAGGTGTGTTTGGCCGAGTGTGAGGTAACATACACTCAACACTCTCGGCCTGCGTGCGGGAAGACAAGAGCTGCTAAGGTCAAATTTAAATGGAAAATGTGGAAAAATGACCTTGAAAAAAATAATTAGTTCATCTTAACCCTTTCATGCATAGTGGTCACTACAGTGGACAGATATTCAAAAGTGTATACAGGGGTTTTGTTGTTATATTTGCATATAGGCCAACACAGTGGATGCTTGTGCATCATCCCATACACTGC
>JAQMYG010000008.1:375348-386586 GCA_030014215.1 Clariallabes teugelsi
AGAAGCGCATGCGCGATACATGATACTCGGTGCTCGTAAACCAAGACAATGCTCGTTTTTCAAGTCAAAATTTATTACAAATTTTTGCTGCTCGTCTTGTGAAACACTCGTAAACCGCGTTACTCGTAATCCGAGGTTCCACTGTATATGTATAATTTGTGTATAAACTCTATAGTGTGTTGTAGCGTACACTGTGTGTGTGTGTGTGTGTGTGTGTGTGTGTGTGTGTTCTCAGGCCCCACACACTCCTGCAGTGACGTGTCTCTGTCTGCGTATGGCTCACTGTCTGTCTTCTCCTCGCTGCAGGTAGCACACACACACACAAACACACACACACACACACACACACACTGTATATCAGCTGTTATTAAACATCTTAAACTTTTTAAAATTTATTTTATTATAAATTTTCTGAAACTGAACTGTATTTTGTTAAACACAGAGGCAACATGGGCTTGAGTTTAGCAGGTCACGTGACTGCTCTGTATCTGGGACATGACAGATTGTCGCCCTCTTGTGGGCCATAAGGAACCTGATTCTCTGTTATTTTCCTCTATTTTCACTATTATAAATTTGTTATATTGTTGATTTGTTTAAATATAATTTTAAAGCATTTGGAGCACATAATAAATCATAGATGGTCTTAGAGAAGATTTCAACCATCATCATTATCATTCTAGGTTAAGTTTGAAGTTTATGTGTATATTTTTTAAACAGGATCATAATTTTTTAAAATATTAATTTATTAGATGATGAAAGTATTGTCTTTAAGCTTTACTTGTTTCCAAGGAGGGTGCCAACAGTTTTGTAGCTGATGGTGCATTGTGGCATTACTTACTCACTCGCTCATCGTCTGTACCGCTTAATCCTGTATACAGGGTCATGGGGGCGGAGCCTATCTCAGGAGTCTAAAGGCATGAAACGGGGACACCCTGGATAAGTTGTCAATCAATCACAGGGCTCCCCCCACCCCACCCCTTCCACACACACACACACACACTCTTTTACACACTATGGGAAATTTGGGAACGGCATTTAGCCTAAGCTGCATGTCTGTGGGAGGAAACCGGAGTAACAGGAGGAAACCCAGCAAGCACAGAAAGAACGTGCAAACTCCACACACGCAGACCCCAAGGTGGGAATCGAACCCGGACCCTGAAGTTGTGAGGACACAGTGCTAACCGCTACACCACTGTGCTGATTGTGGCATTAATAAAAGATAATGAAAGAAAAAATTGAAGGAACAATAGGAAGGTCGGGATAGTGTTGTAGTTAAACACACGGCATCGGGATCTAAGAGAATTCCATGATACACAGCTTCAGGGCTTGATTTTGAATAAATGTGTGTGTGTGTGTGTGTGGGGGGGGGGGGTGTTGGGGGATGTGTTTCTCTCTGTGCGGTTTCAGACACGCCCTGTCATTAAGTGTATGATCTCAGGACACGGCGCAGTGACTCACCTGGGTTTCAGGCTCGGAAACACACCTGAAAGGCGGAGGCTGAGGTTTTGCCCCTGACGCTTCCTCGCCTCCTCACGGCCGCTGTGGCTTCCACGTGTTTACAGGAATCAGATTTAATCCTGTAGGATGCTATAAAGACCGTCACAGTCCTGACACTGAAATCATCCGCGTCGCTTCATTTTTAAATGGTCACAGGGCGTGTACCTGCCGTGTCCTCATTAAACACAGGAAGTAGAGGAGTGCGGGGCGGCTGTACGCGGGTCACTGATACGAATATTAAACACAACACTTCCTCTGTGGTGTGACGACGGGACGCAAAGTTCACGAGTGTGTTCATGTCGTGATGTTAATTAAAAAATCTATACTTTTTACATATTTGTATTTTTACACTAACATTAATGTACACAAGCTTGCTGTGCCCATAGATCTGCTTCACCGTTCTGTGTGTGTGTGTGTGTCTTACAGTACATATTTTAGCAAATAAATAACTTCTGGTGTAAAGTTTGTAACTTATATAACTACGTAAGAGTTGTGTAGTGTGTGACGAAATCATTTATTAAATGTATTTACACTGTACATCCCTCTCTCACACACATGTCACTACTTCATTAGTTTTAATAATTTAACACTCAGATATAAACATGATGTGTGAGAAACATTTTCAGCTTTGATGGTTTCACTTCAGATTCTTTGGGTTTCTAACTATTTATGTGTTTACACCCTTTAAATATAGAGCTCTTACAGTCACATGATCCAGAATCAAAACAATGTGTGTAGTGATCAACTCCGCCCAGACGCTCCGCCGCAGACGCTCCGCCCCCACAGAGCTGAATAATGACGTCTCACAGGACAAAGTGTTTACTGAGCACATGATGAGGACTTTATTCATTTAGTCATTCAGGCACCGTGTGGACGAGCATTACCAACCTTTGTCCAGAGTGTTTCCTTCACATTTCACTTTTTAATTGATTCCTCCTTTCATAAATCACATCATGTAACTGTAGCGTTATTTAATCTGTGTTTGCTTTAGAAGTGACGTACAGCATCTACATTATTAATCGTATCTGGACGAGCCACGCCCACAAGAGCCGAAGCACAAGTGGTGATCAGATATTCAGTCTTGTTTTTTTTTCTCTCCTCTCAGTCGACCTCCTCTTACTCCAATATGCTGTCTCCGCCCCCTTCTTCTCCTCATCATCTACCTCATACATTTGACTCCGCCTCTTACTCCACCCCTCACCTGCCTCCTCTGAGAGCCGCCACAAATGCAGGTGAGTTTCCTGTTCCCATCACAGTCCACCAACAATAATGTGCACACCTGGTCATGTCCTGATGGGTGTGTGTGTGTGTGTGTGTGTGTGTGTGTGTGTGTGTGTGTGTGTGTGTGTGTGTGTGTTGGGGTGTGCAGGTTTCCTCCCCAGCGTCTCACTCTCAGGGCCTGTTGGAGCCCAAGCTGGAGATCAGGACCTGGGTTTGGGTCAGTACTGGACCAGACTGCAGTGAGACTCAGAACAACAACCGAAACCATGGAAATAAAAGACACAACCCACGACGTCGATCAGGGATCACGCTGAGAGTCGCGAGCCGAATTTCACCCACGCGTTCTTCACACCACAGCAAAGAGGAACGAGGATCTCTGTGAGAACTGATCTCTGTGATTTTCGCCATGGCGGCTCCGTGAAGAAGATTTCAGTTCAGGGAAACTCATGCAGCTGTTTACAGTCGTTAATCCAGACCAGCGTTAAAGCACAAGCTGATCAGACCTGATCTGACTTCAGTGAACATCACATAGGAGTGTGAGACAAGTGTGAGCTTATAATCTGCCTCAGACTTGCACTGACAATCACACAGCGTGTGGACGTCGTAAACCTGAACACCAAACACCACACGTCGTATTTACTACACACTTATTTATTTGTTTGTTTGTTTATTTATTTAAAGGCTGACTTTCTGTGTGTGTGTTCTACAAATGTAATTTCGGAGGATTTCGTGTGTTAAGGCGTGTTTGTGTACTTGACAGTGTTGATGCGAGATATCGTTTAATAAAGACGAAAAGATTTTTTTCAGTGTAAAATCTCCCCAAATCCTCTGAGATTTTAAATGCGAGTCCCCAATATAATAGTACTGCAGGTGGCGCTGTTAATATTTCACTACAATGTATTCACAACTGCAGGAAGACGTCTGGCCTCCATCTTGGGATGGACGGTGGAGGTATGACAGCAGGAGGCGACGTGACGTCACTTTGCTGAAGGTGTTTCTATTGAAGGTGGACATGTTGGTCTGCAACGTGCTTTAGCGTCCATGCGGCGGAACTCTGAGAAATGTCCCCGACTAGAACACGAATAATCTGATATTATATTAATTATATGCTCATGGAAAGAGTTAAACGATTCTACAAGGCTATTTATGTGTGTGTGTGTGTGTGTGTGTGTGTGTGTGTGTGTGTGTGTGTGTGAATTTAATTATTTTTAGGCTAATCTTTAAAAAATATATTGTAGTATAATGTCAGTACAGTCGTTTAGCACCTCAGGGGTTTGGTGTTTAAATCTTTTCCCCAAAGTGTGTGTGTGTGTGTGTGTGAGAGAGAGGAGTTTGCATCTTCACCCCGTGCTTGCTGGGGTTCCTGCAGGTACTCTGGTGTTCTCCCACACTCCGAAGCCATATGATCTCGTTGACCCAAAGACACATGTTGACGCCCCTTGCAGGGTGCACCCCGCCTCCTGCCCTAAGTTCCCTGGGATGTGCTCCAGCCCCCCAGTGATAAGCGCTATAGACGCAGGATGGATGGATTATAGAGATGAGAAAAATCAACTCAGTGATGTATCACGACTCTTTTTTGTGCCAATTCATGTATCACCACACTGACTCCAAAAAGTATTGTTTTAAAAATTATTATTTAAATTTATACACGGTGGTAAATTGTTGCAGTTCCTTCTATAATCCCACAGGTGGTGTACTCTAAACTATTCACACATTGGCAAGCAGAACAAACAATTTGCGAAATTTGTTCAGAATTGTAACAAAATCAAAAAAAAAAAAAAAAAGAAATCAGTATCGCTATATAATTCGAATCGGCAGCGAGGTATCGCGATGATAATCATACTGGCCGGTCCCTGGTGATTCTCCTCCCTAATAAATAATGAATAAAATAAAAGATACATTTATTATATAGTAGTATATTATTACTTATATTAATCCAATATAAAGCAAATAAGATACTAGCACAGTAAATAATCTTCTATATATGAAAACATCGCTGCTGAATTACACAATTATTTGTTTTGCAGTCTGTACATAAGAGCTTTAAGAACAGCGCCCCCTGGCTTAAGCTGAGTTTAGAGAGAAATGACCTTCTGTTTGTACCTCCATGACTTCACACGTGAGCTACGAGGTTAATGAAAGCCGTACACTGGTGTTAGTGTCGTATAAACAGTGTGTCATGTGACCGTCTAGTCATCTATGGCTCAGTGCAGCCGGCCAACCCCTACCTCACCCCCTCCCCCTCCCCGCCACACACACACACACATAAACACTTGTTATGTAAAGCAGCATGACGTTGTGTGTTTGCGCAGGCTGCTGACGTTCGGCCTGGTGTGACGGCGTGTAACATTAAACAACCGAGCAGGTCTTCGTTTAAAAACTCCTGGTGAATAACAGCAGCAATAATTCAACTGAAGTTACGAATTAATGTGGAGCTTCCAGCTAGTAATATAAAGAGGTGGAGCCTATGAAAGGGTGGGGCTAAGGGGCGGAGTTATGTCTGTTACATACAAAAATAAAAAGTAAAAAATTGACATTTATATGTATATTAGATTAGATTAAATCAGTGTGTGTGTGTGTGTGTGTGTGTGTGTGTGTAAAACATTACAACATCTTTCTCTCTGTATGTCTGCTTGTGTGTGTTTCTTTTTTGTTTCTATTAAACCTGTCTGTGCTTGTGTGTGTGTGTGTGTGTGTGTGTGTGTGTGTGAGAGAGAGAGAAGACATCATGTAAAACTGAAAGTGATTCTCAGTGGAGTGTGTGTGTGTGTGTCACTACAACAGCACTGTGAGTTTTTTGTGAGATTATATTATAAACCTTAATGTTCAAATTAAACAAAGAAATGCAACACAACTGTGTGTGTATCATGTGTGAGTCTGTGCATGTGTGTGTGTTGTATGTGTGTATGTGTGCATTGTGTGTGTAATCCAGTCTGTGTGTAATATAGTGTGTGTATCATGTGTGTATCATATGCGTATATTATGTGTGTGTGTGTGTCTGTGCATGCATGTGTGTATGTGTGTATGTGTAGATGTGTAAAAAGATGTGTGTGTGTGTGTGTGTGTAATGTAGTTTGTGTATCTGTGAGTGTATGTGTGTATGTATGTGTCTGTATGTGTGATATAATGTGTGTGTGAGTATGTATGTATGTGATGTAGTGTGTCTGTGTGTATATGTGTGTGTGTGTGTGTGTGTGTGTGTGTAGTGAAGCTCCTCAGAGCTGCTCGGGCGTCTGCTGTTTATTTCTCGCTGTCAGTGAACAGTAGCATTTCCTGCCTGTGGATTTCCTGTTTTTGTTAACATGCATTACCAACACACACACACACACACACACACACACACACACACACACACGATATATACACCAGCATACCCACCCATTACACACACACACACACACACACACACACACACACACGATATATACACAACCATACCCACCCATTATACATTATACACACACCTTAACACACACACACACACACACACACACACACGATATATACATAAGCATACCCACCCATGCTACACATACTACATTGCTCTCACACACACACACACACACACACACACACACACACACCCTGACTATAGAGCAGCGCTGCAGTAGAGTCCTGCCGGAGAGCGTCCATGTCACTGTGCTGTTCTTCACCTCTGACTTTTACACTCTGTTCTCACTGATTAGTTTCCTACAACACCATGTCCCTGAGTGTGTTGTTCCTCGTTCTCCTAAACTACACACACACACACACACACACACACACATATACACACAGACACACTACATCACATATATACATACTCACACACACACACACCTCGTGATTTCCACTGAAAAACAGCATCAATAATACAATGTGTGTGTGTGTCTAGTGTGGTGTGTGTGTGTGTGTGTGTGTGTGTGTGTTTGTGTGTGTGTGTGTGTGTGTGTGTGTGTGTGTGTGACCCTGTGATAATCTCTTAAATATTTACTGAGCGTTCTAATAATGTTCTCTGGTGTGTGTCTAGTGTGTGTGTTTGTGTGTGTGTGTGGTGTATGTGCGTGTAGTGTAGTGTGGTGTGTGTGTGTGTGTGTAGTGTGCTGTGTGTGTGTGTGTTTGTGCATGTGAGTGAGTGAGTGTGTGTAGTGTGTAGTGTGTAGTGTGATGTGTGTGTGTAGTGTGTGTGTGTGTGTGAGTGTGTGTGTGTGTGTGTGTCTCAGGAGGACGCGGCGGCGGTGTCCTGTCCTACTCGTTCAGGGGTATGTTTTCCCTCGGCGTTTGCTCTGATGAGGGTTTAATGACGGCGATTAAAGCTGCTGTTAACGAGCTCCAACCACGCCGGCACGTCTCCCACAATCCCCCAGACACACTGCTCACTTATCTCCAGCCCACCTCATCTCAGACATCTCGGTCACGCCCACTATCTGTTAATCTCTCTCTCTCTCTCTCACACACACACACACACACACACACACACACACATACATACACACACACACACACACACACACACACACACAGGTTGGATCAGGAATAAGCTCCACTCCTGACATCCCGTTCACTCAAATCCCCCCGTACACTTTATATTATACACGCTAGATGTGAAGTGCGCACTAACATTATATTCACTAACACTAACGACAAGCAATATCAGGAGTTTACACAACATCAACAACTTTATTACATTTATTTACAGGATCTGTCTCTCTCCATTTATCATAAGTCTCTGTCTGTCTCTCTCACTACATGCCTATCTGTCTTTCTCTCTCGTCTCAGTGTCCTGGATAATAAGTGCAGGTACTGTAACCTACTTTAAATCATTCATTATTCCTACAAACCTTTACATAAAGGACCATGAGCACAAGCCAGTGTGTGACGTCGGTCCTGTGTCTCAGTGGAAACGCTGCGTGTGTAACATGCTTCCTGCAAAGGCTTTTATAATGTTATAAGAATGTTATTACAGGAACGTTACACTCTGACCCTGTGATAATCTGTTAAATATTTACTGAGCGTTCTAATATCATTCTCTGTTAGATGCAATCACTCTCTCTCTCTCACTCTCTCTAGGGTTAACTTTTGCTTAACTTTAATGCTTAACATTATATTTCTGTCTTTCAGCTGTTTGTCTTGATTTCAGTCTCACTTTTTATTTATGTCTTTCTCCTTACTGTCTGTGTCTCTCTTTCTGTCTTTATTCATGTCCATATGTGCTCGTCTTTGGGCCAGTCTCTCTCTCTCTCTCTCTCTCTCTTTTAACATTTATCTCTTTTTCTGTTTGTCTATCACTTTCTTTCTCTTTGTCGCACTACTCCTCACTTTCTCTTTATTTTTGTCTCTCTTTCTTTGCTGCCTCTATTGGTTTTCTATTTCTTTCTATTGTCTCTGTCTGTTTGTCCTTTTGTCCGTCCGTCCTGCTGTCTCTTCTTTTTTCTGCCTCTCATTGAATATTATTTTGTATACCAGTTTGTCATTTTTTCTCTCTCTATCTTTCTCTAGCTTTTTGTCTTTCTGTTTTTCTGCCTCTGATGTCTCTGTTTATCCCACCCTTCTCGTCTTTTGCTTTTCTCTCTCTCTCTCTCTCTCTCTCTCTCTGTTTTTCTTTTGTTTTTTTGGGTTTGTGTGTGTGTTTTTTGTGTGTGTGTTGTGCTGGCTTCCTGTCGGAGGGGAAGTGCCCCACCCGGCCGTGTCGGTCCCTGTTGGTTGGTGTGTCAGGGGAAACAGTGATTTTATGGAGCGATAGGGAGGCCGAGGACAGATAGAGGGAGCGCGGGACGGGTTGAAGGAGAAGCGCTAAGGGACAGGGGGCGGGGAGGGGACAGAGGGTGGGGCTCGCACACAGGAAGTGCAGCAGCTAAATAAAGCAAGTGGGGATGAAGACGGCAAGGGGACATAGGTGCAGAGCAGAGACGAACGCACAGAGGAGGACATGGGCCAGAGAGACTGAGGACCAGCGGAGGCGGTAAAGTCAAGATAAAACTCTGTAAGTGTGTTTGTACGTATATGTGTATGTGTGTGTGAAGGAGAGAGAGAGAGAGAGAGAGAGAGAGAGAGAGAGAGAGAATCACCTTATCTGTTTAGTAAAACTTTCACCAGCGTGTCTGTGCTTGACTTGTGCATCTAGTTTCGAGTCTTGCGAGTGATTGTAGATGCTGATGGAGAATCACTCCGGATGTTCGCTCGATGCATCTCACTTCTCTCTTCTCTGCCTGTCAGTATTTTCTCACAACGGTGATCAGATGTTTTCTTCTCCTCTCTCTCCCTCCCTCTATCGTCCTAACACTGACATCACTGTAGGCTTTAAGTGAAGTGAATGTAACTTGCTTTAAGGCTCAGTGTGGAGCTGCAGGAGCAGGAACTCTGTGCAGCATGCATCAACATACTACTTTTTATTATGCCTGATTTAAATTAGTTTTTTTTGTCTCATAAAAGTTGACACAATGATTTATTTCCTCATTTGTGTTACTCATACTGCCTTTGTGTTGTCATCACAAGTTCTTTGTGTTGTTCTTTCGTTCTCAGCCGTCCAACAGCGCTTTTCGTCCTGCGTCTGTCCTTCAGTCTCGTCTCCTCGTCCTCTCCCAATCCTTGTACCAGTGTCTGGTCTGGTTATGACGCTGGACGGGGTTTGGGGGGGGGCGGTCGAGGACACACAGGCATCGTTAACAGAGACGAAAAAGTCAACAATCTTCCAAGCACTAATATTGCGTATGTGTAACGTGATGGTTGTTAAAGTAATTTACACTGTGTGTTTGTGTGTGTATGTGTGAGTGTATGCTGTGTGTACTGTGTATTCAAAAATAATAAAAACCATTCTCAAACTATTCAAAATATATTTACGTCTTTGTTGATCATCTGGTTTGTGGCATTCAGATTAATCACAACCATCATACGCGCGGTCCTACTGTACAACATGGAACAGTGTGCAGGACAGGTCGCCATGGCAACACAGCATCATCAACACCCTTAATAAAAGGCTTTTCTTTGTAACGTCACACAGTGTTCCTTCCTTTATTTTAATAACTTAAAGAGATGCTGATGAGCGTACACAAGTGAAAAGAAGACATAAGTTGCATAAAGTTATTATAAAACAAAAACAAACATACTTCAAAAACATACGATGTGACATTCTTTGATTTAAGTTAAAGGACATGTTTTGAGGTAAGAGGTGTGATGTACAGAGAGCAGTATAGTGAGCAGTATAGTGAGCAGTGTAGTGAGCAGTATAGTGAGCAGTGTAGTGAGCAGTATAGTGAGCAGTGTAGTGAGCAGTATAGTGACAGTAGCTGGTGTTGATTAGTTCTCTCGAACAGCACGTCCGCAACGCCTTGGGATTTCTGAGACGTCACAGTGACAGATTTAGAAATGGTCAGATCTGGGATCAGGAACAAACAGAATCATGCAGATGGAGTTTCCTGTTCCTATTTATAGATTTAGAAAATGCAATGTTTATGCACTGATAAACTCGTAATTACAGATAAATCATATAAATCGATATTGTAGAATATTTTCCACAGTAACTCTGTGGAAACAGGGCTAAAATATAAGCATCTTTAATTAATTAAAGGTGTTTTTACAATTCATAATAAACTTTATTGATTTTAAGAACAGCTTTAAGTTTTTTTTTTTTTTTTAACATTTCTGCCATTTTTTCCCGCCTCGGCTCTCCTGAGGTGATGATTAGCAGAGTTAGCTTTGCGCGTGCCGCTTCTACACTATGTAGCACTGTAGTACTGCAGTACGCACCGCGCGACGTCACTGGGCGGTGTTGCCTAGCAACCGGTTCAGCGTGCTAGTTTGAAATACTAGTACGCACGTAAGTCAGTCGGCAGCCAATGAAAACGCAGTAGAGGCGGGGCTTCACTCAGGAATCCACCCCCCCCACACACACACACAGAGGGCCAGACATACCGTGCGAAAGAGTTTACAAGTAACATGGATTAACATCACTATTACACATTTAACACCCACTGTGGATTTACTCTTTAGTTGTGTAACTTTGGGTAAAAGGGATTTTGGGTAAAACAGCTGCTTTAAACCGTAACGAGTTACCTCAGAGTCCCCCAGGCGGTTCTGCGGGACGTCCGGAGCCTGCGCGAGGTCCTCAGCAGTTACGCACCGAAACCGGCGTATCTTCGTCTGTGAATCCGCCGGACCGACAGTCGCGCTGAATGTCCGCCTCTGGTTCGTGGTGACGCTGGAAACTTTACCTCAGGTACACATTTACGTTTTTAAAAATACACTCACCTGCTTGCTATGTGTAATCAGAGATATTTATGAATATGCCGCGACAGTTTCGATAAAAGACGGTTAAAGTGCTGGTTTGCTCTAAAGTTTGTTATGTGTCAGGAGCGCCCCCTGGAGTGAAACTGATGAAATAACTGATACTTCACATACTACGATATATACTATAAATAGATTTTCTTTTTATCACCGTGTGTGTGTGTGTGTGTGTGTGTGTGTGTGTGTGTGTGTGTGTGTGTGTGTGTAACAACTGTTGAGTAAGGTATTTGTATTAAACATATCAGTCACACCTTTCTT
>JAQMYG010000008.1:413660-425927 GCA_030014215.1 Clariallabes teugelsi
CAGGCTGAGCCTTGAGCAGAGAGAGAAAATGGATCTTTAACCTCTCTAATGAGACTTGCTTTTGCTTTACACGCGCGATGTACACACACGCATATAGACACAAAATAAAATATGTTTTACACACACATACGTGGTCACAGTGTTATAGTAAACAGTATACGCGTGCACAGATGTTGATTATACCAGTGAGAGACGAGCACTAAGACCCAGCAGGGGAGACGATTACCTACAATTTCGCAACACAAGAGAGAGAAAAACCGTCACGTGACGCTCGGCATCAAAACAAGAAACGCATGCGTGATACATGATACTCGGTGCTCGTAAACCAAGACAACGCTCGTTTTCCAAGTCAACATTTATTAAAAATCTTTGCTCATCTTGTGGAACACTCGCAAATCATGTTACTCGTAATCCGAGGTTCCACTGTACGTAAATTGTTAAACAACTTCAGTACAACACAAATCACTACTGTAAACAAAAAAATTGGCCAAAGGCCATAAACAGAAAACTTGCAAATGCAAGATTTTATTTCCTCAATCCAAAGTATATTAAAAAAAAAAAAAATTCTAATAACATATAATAATATAATTAATATAAAACTATATGTTATAATAAGTTGAATGCTAAAAACAGCATCCTTACAACAAACTTTAAACAATTACAATTCTATCCAGGTACAAAATAAAACATTGTGATTTGTTGTTTATTGTCTACTAAATCACACGCAAGGTCAATGTACTGTCAATAAAGCTTTAAAACTCAGCTTTGGCTCAGGATTTGTTTCATTTACATGATTAACACTTTACCTTCATTTTCAAGGTGAAAAAGACATTTTCTTATTCTCATTTATTTTCAACTCTTATTCTACAGTCTATACCCACCCACACAGCAGGTTACAGCTTTTAGTGTCTAATTAAATTAAAATTAATTGACATTTAATGACAAAAAAAGTTTTGTCATTAAACACTCATCATCTGGGAAATATTCCTTTACCACATGATTGTTTTTATGCTCCGTTACATACTGTATGTCTCGGATTGCCAGTTTTGGATTAACAAATGTGATTGTTGCTCTATCATAGAGGATTGACAATAGTAATAATAGCAAACAATGCATAAGTTTTGGTCCCCTGGTAGCTGAGGGGCCTCCTGCATCTCTGCACAAAGATCACTGATGTTGAAAGCATATCCGGTCAACGGGCTGTGTTCATTACTACAGGACACAATTTTATAATATAAAAACAATCAAGAACTATTTTTACATAGTTTATTTTATTTATTATGCATTACTTTAAATTGACCAGAACCAGGACAGTCAGACACAAGAAAAGTTTTTCCCTCACAGAAATTTCTCTTATGATCAGTTAAATGTTCTCCTCACTGTGCAATAGAAATATCTGCAATATTAAGATTTCCAAAACAAATTCCTTATATGTGCAAATATACTTGGCAATAAAGCTTTTTCTGATTGTGAAATTTCCACCATTACAAACATTACAGTGTTTTGCCTTGTGCACCCCCTACAGGCAGACTTAAATATGATAATATCTTGTATTATTAGCATCGCTCAACTCATGGCGTAATTTTTATGAATACAGAGTAGCAGCTAGCCAGCTAGTTGAATTAATTTTGGGTATCAAATCCTAATGAACAGATGAGGCTGTTAAATTCCCCTTAAAATGTCTTTTACACCCGGGAAACCCACCATGGGCGATAGAAAACCCTCTACTGAAACAGTGCAGTGACCAGAGCGGCCATTACTGTCACTGCTGTTGTCAGGAGGAGGACTGTACTTTGGGCTGAAGTGTGCTTCTTTTATTTTTGCTTTTTTACTAAAAATCTTTGTAATTAAAAAGCTTTTGTGTGCACCTTGAAATAATTAGCTGCCACTACTTGCTGTCTGATTCCTACACAATAAGAATCAAAGCATGAGTTTGCTATGTTTTTTTTTTTAATTAAATCACAACCAGCATATTATCGCATATTACAGAATATATTGAATTATTTTAAATTGCATATTTAAATAACCACAAACACAACTGCAGGCTGATTTTATCCATTGTGACAAAACTGTATGAGGCGGAGTTACAGCGTTTTGAAAAATCACGCAAAAATCACACTTACAGTATAGAACCAAAACAACTTTGACAAAAATATTTTGCCATCTTTGCTTTTAAACACGCAGTGACTGAAACGAAACACATGCACAAAATATTTTGTTCAGTTTGTAATACTTCTTGCTTTGTTTTTCTCAAAACTGTAAAAATGGACTTATCTCATTCATGTCCTAATATGTCTCATAATGTCCTAACCCTAACCCTTATCTCATTCATGTTATCTCATTTAGCTGTCAAACAGTTCATATAGAGATTCAAACTCTGCAATGCATCATATCATGCAAAAGACTCAGATCATCTACTGTCTGGCTACAAATGACACTCCATCACCACCTCCTGCCGGATATCTCTATATCTCGTCCTGTTCTTACATTACAGCATGTCTCTTAATCGTCCTGTTTATTCCTCTCCTGTTACACTGACGCTGTTGGAGGAAATAATCAGCCTGATCGAGTTACATATTAAAAGCACAACGTTAAACATCTTTAAACATATTCAGTTCATTTTAATTAGTTTATTATGATTAAGTCTGATTAGTATCAGTTAATTTAATGTGTTGATTAGTAAATTTTCACCACACTGCTTTGGCATTTCATTACCAGTTTAAAACACATTATCTAATGTTAGCTAAGACTCAGTCACGAGCAGAGAGACAATACAGGATTAGTAGCAGTTGTAGAGAAACGCTTTCAATAATGAGTTTATACTTTTAAAATAAAATAAGTTTTACCTGAGTGAGTAGTTATATAAGTTTAAACACATGAACAAGAGCAGAGAATATATCTGGCCTTTACAAACGAAGACTTAGAGATGATAACACAGCCTGTATTTTCCGTATTTACTTTATTTTCCGTATTTACTTTATTTTCCGTATTTACTTTATTTTCCGTATTTACTTTATTTTCGATATTTATACCTGTCGCCGTGCCGACCCCTGAAAGGGAATTGACGAAAGACAAAGAAGAAGAAGATTTTATTTTAGGTATTTTTTTTTATTGTACTGTATTTTCTGTATTGGTCTTAATGTTAAGCAGGATCGTGTGGGTGAATTTTACATCTACGTGCTGTTGTATTAAGGAAGGAGAGGGAGGAGTTCAGGAGGACAGCGAGATGACAGGGCCTAGTAGCGGAGAGGTGAGTGGAGAGACAAGACTGCCTCCTGGTGGTAAAGGATATATTATACCATCATGGGTGGCTTATCTTTATGTGTCTTTACTACATAAGAATATCAACATCTTTCTGAAGATCAAGTGAGCTGGAGATCCGCCGCCATCACCTGATCTACCGGACACGACAGAACAACTAACACTGATCACTGGCCAAGACAGGAGAGGACCAGGAATAAAAAATGTCAACAGTAAGATATACAGTCAGGTCCATAAGTGAGACAGTGTTGGTGTCTGTGTGTGTGTGTGTGTGTGTGTATTGAAGCAATCAGCTCCCTCCCTTTTTGCAAGCTCAAAAGTAATTGGACAAGCTAATATAACTGTAAATATTAAAATGATTTTTAATTCTTAGATACAAAAACTTTGCAGTCAGTGAAGTCGTAAACAAACTGAAACTGAAGTAGGGTGTGTTTTGCTGCAGCCTGTTCCTGGGAGACTAACTGGGTGGTTCAGAGTGAACAAGTTAATGCGATCTGTTCTGAATTCTCTTATGTTTTAGGTGTGTATTAAATGTTTTTTAAATTCATGTTGGTTGATTTTATGTTCAATTTATGTTTTTTTTTTCAGAATATCATCAACACAAAACTCAAAAAAAGTTATTTCATCGAGTTTACTCGCCCCACGTTCCAGGAGACAAGCAAATCGATAATCTTCGTTGCTGATCTGAGTCAGATCTGAGTACGCACTGGTGCCGTGATTGACAACGTGAGGTTTATTCCAACCGCTGTCACTAAAAGGAGACTTATTCACATAAACTCCAAGATCCTTTCTCTTTGTCTTGTCAGTTGGATGTGAATAAAGCAGCCAGCTCTCATCTCCATGTTTAAAGCTCACCACGCTGCCCTGGCAGCCACCATCTGTCTCTACCAGGTTAGATGGACGTGGGTTAGAATCAAAATCTTCTCCTCTGTTCTTACTACAAACCTCAACTCTGTTACTACCAGTGCATCTGGCGTTGCAGTATAAGGAACTTTCACCATTGCTTTTAGTGATCTCTGCCATCTCACACTCAAGAGATTCGTTACTTACTTTGTGTCCAAATTTCCAGGTGTCCCCACGATCATCACTATAGAACACAAAAGCATGAGGTTTTGGAGAAAAACAGCGGGACCATGAAATATAATAAGCATAAGCAGGAACGATGAGTCTGCCGTTAGTCATCTGAATGCCGTGCCCAGGACCGACACTGAATGTGGCCCATTTCTTTATCTCATCTCCAATCACGGTGTCTGTCAAATCTGTCGTCTCGCTCCAGGTCTGCCCGCTGTCTGAGCTTTTAACAAAACATAAACGAGCCGCGTTCTTGCGTGTGCGAATCTGCTCTTGCTCAGTGACCTTATCATACACACAGTTAAAGAACAGAAAGACAGTTTTAGTTTGTTTCTCGTAGACTGGACACGGGTTCATGGTGCGAAATTTGTCCAAACCACCTCCTGTAAGCTCCTGCATGTCTGACCACTGTAAAAGAAAACATGCATTTAGCATATATCTAATAAATTTGCCAAATGAAAGTAAAGCAGAAAAAGTCATGTCTGTATTAATGTGATCACCTGAACGCTCCCGTCCCCCCGTGTTCCCCTCCTGATGACCAGGCGAGTGGCGTCAACATCAGCTGGTGAGGTTCGTTTCTCAGCAAAAGCAAGAAAGGTTTTTGAATCACTAATGTAGATTAGAGCTGGGATTCTGTAGAATGTATTAGTGAACAAAGGTGTTTTAGGTGGATCATCCTTGGGTGACTTTGTTGAGGTGCTGTTTCCCATCTCTCCACAATGTCTCTTTATTTGGAAACACAGATAAGGAACAGAATCAGATGTAGGGAAACGTCCTGCTGCTCAGGCATCTCAATTGTATATTCACAAAAACATTGTTGTAAAAGGGTAAATACGTACATATTTAACTGCCTTTATACAGTGTCAAGAAAAAGTATGTGAAACATTTGGAATTTCCTGGTTTTGTGCATTAATTTTTCATAAAAGCCCAGACCAGAACCCACACATGACACACACATGAGACTAAAATGAAATGAAAGAATGTGACGGAGCTAAAGCAGTTCTGCCAGGAAGAACGGGCTAAACTTCCTCCTGAACCATGTGCAGGTCTGATCCACATCTACAGGAAGTGCCTGGTTGAGGTCAAACAGTTCTTAATTCCAAGGGTTCACTTTTTCACTTCAATTAAGACATGAAAGATTAGAATATTTTTTGTTATTATTTTAGGCAGATTATATTTGTTAATATTCTTGACTTACTCAACTCAACTTTATTTGTATAGCACTTTAAGAACAAGAATGCCCCAAAATGTGTCACATTTCAATAAAGTTGAATAATATAATTGAAACTAATCATGTTGGTTTAAAGGCTAAAGAAAACATATGAGTTTTTAGATGGGACTTGAACACCCTCAGTGATGTGGCCTCACGAATGTGTGGGTGCAGCAGAAAAGAACGCCTGATCACCCCTGAGCTTGCATTTGGTTTAGGTACAGTCAGCAAAAGTTTATCTGATGATCTGAGAGACTGGGGTGGGGCAGGTCTGAGAGGTAGGGAGGGGCAAGGCCATGTAAACATTTAAACGTGACCAAAAGAATTTTTAAATTAATTCGGTACTGTACCGGGAGACAATGAAGGGAAGCCAGAACAGGAGAGATATGTTTTCTTTTACTCGTAGACGTTAAGAGCCGAGCAGCAGAATTTTGGACCAGCTGTAGTCGATATAATGCTGCCTGGGAAACCCCAAACTACAAAACATTACAATAATCGAAGCGAGTGGTGATAAAGGCGTGGATGGCTATTTCAAAATGCCTAATGAACAAAACAGGCTTAAGTTTTGCCTTAACCGAAAGAAGCTGGACCGAACCATAGCACCGATCTGTTTATCAAATTTAAGGCCATGGTCGAAAATAACACCTAAATTGGTGCTGTGGGTTTAACATACTGCTCCAAGGCTCCCAAATCC
Organism: Clariallabes teugelsi; assembly: GCA_030014215.1. Classification (NCBI taxonomy): domain Eukaryota; kingdom Metazoa; phylum Chordata; class Actinopteri; order Siluriformes; family Clariidae; genus Clariallabes; species Clariallabes teugelsi. Next base: position 419,897 of record JAQMYG010000008.1, read on the forward strand.
AGAGGTGGAACTCTACCAAGACCAAACAATCCTTTTAATGATATTTAAAAAATTAAGGGCTAATCATGCCTTTATGTCATCTAGACATGTTAACAGAGGAATGACAGAGTAGCCTTCCTTCACTTTTAACGGGAGATAAATCTAACTGTCATCTGCATAGCAGTAAAAGGCGATGCTATGTTTTCTCAGGATATAGCCGAGCGGCAACAAATACAATGAGAAAAGAAAGGGCCCAAGGATAGAACCCTGTGGGACTCCACATGTCAGAGGAGCTGATGAGGACTCAAGATCTCCAAGGCTAACAGAAAATGTTCTATCAATGAGATAGGACCTAAACCAGTCTAGAGCTGTCCCCCTAATTCCCACCCAATGTTCCAAGCGTGACAGAAGGATATCATGGTCTACTGTATCAAAGGCAGCTGTTAAATCAAGGAGCAGAAGAATCACCGAATCACCAAAATCGGTAATACGATAAATGTCATTTAAGACTCTTAACAGAGTTGTTTCAGTACTGTAAAGAGCTACTACCTGGATACTGCCTTCTCCAGAATCTTAGACAGAAATGGTAGATTGGTCTGTAATTAGAAAACATAGACAGATCAAGATTAGGTTTCTTTAAAAAAAAAAAAAAGGCTGCACAACTATGGATTATAACTGTTTAAAATTTCTGGGTACCACACCAGATTCCAAGCTGCCATTTATAATATTTAAAACTATAGCAGCTAGAATTGCAGTAAACTTCTTATAAAGATGTGGAGGAATGGGAGCAGCAGGAGAACCTGCAGGCTTCATAATATGAATAAAGTTTGACAAAAAAGAAAGAGAAATGGGCTCAAACTGGTTAAAAACAGCAGAGCTAGAGACAGAAATGGAGATAGATGGGTCACATGCAGGAGATGTAATAAAAGCCATTGTAGAAGAAACCTTATCAATAAAAAACTGGAGAACATTTTCACACACTGCATAAGAGCTGTCGAAACTAACAATTTGTGGACCATTAAGAATTGCATTAAAAGAGCAAAATAAAACGCAAGGCTTATGACAGTTAGCTAAAATTAACTCAGAGAAATGTTTGGTTTTTACAGCTTTTACAGTTTTCTGATAAAGATGCCAACTATCTCAACGCAATAAAAGACACATGGAATTTGTCCTTTTTCCATTTTCTTTCCATTTTCGTTCCATTTTGCAACACTCACGTCTGACAGCACGAGTCCCATCGTTTAACCAGGGTTCGGATTTAGCTTTGGGGGCCTGATTTTTAATGAACCCAGTCCAGAGCAGCCTTACAGGTGGAATGGAACCAGGATGTTAGTGCCTCAGTGTTAAAGCCAGCAACAGAAGCGTACTCTGAGATGTCATTACTACTGCTCTGGTTAAACACATCAGAGAAATGAGTGGCGGTGGAGGAGTTAAACACGCAACAGCGCCATACATGCGCGCAAGGTTTAACAACATAATCTGGTAGAACAGAGTCAAACAATACAGGCTTATGGTCAGAAAATACTTCATCACAGACTTCAATATTAGAAATAGATAATCCATGAGATAAAACAAGATAAAGGGTGTGCCCCTGCTCCTGTGTGGGGCAAGACACTGACTGCACAGAACCAAACGAATTGATTAAGCTTAAAAAATCTTTGGCCAGCAGATTTCAGGGCAACAAAAATGAACAATAAAATCACGCACAATAAGGACACGATCATATTTAGGCATCATTTCAGCCAAAAATTCAGATAAGTCAATTAAAAAGACCTTATTATACTTAGGTGGACAATAAATTACTCCACACAACACGGTGAGAATGGCCAAGCTCAAATAAGCTCAGCTCAAAGCTGGAAAACAGCAATAATGACAGCTGCTTACAATAGAAGTTCTCCCTATAGACCACCGCGATTCCTCCTCCTCGACCCGATGTCCTCTGGGAATTTAGAAAGGCATAGAATGAGGGGAGAAGTTCAGAGAAGGCACTCAGCCACGTCTCCGTTATAAAAAGAAAGTCCAAACCACGTCAGGTGATAAAATCCTTTAGGATGAAAGTTTTGTTGGTTAGTGATCTAACATTTACCAGGCCCATCTTGGTCATCCTGTTTAGAGTCGAGGGTGGGTTGAGATAAGGCCGACACAGGGTCGGCGCAGGGTCTCTTTATTCACCCCTCGCAGCTGGCAAAAACGCGGAGACCTACGGTGTGACAGAGATACCTCACCCGAGCCAACCACAGGTACCAGCCAGGGTCCGTTACATGCCGAGACATAATAAGGTACTGATCAGTTTCATAGATTGGCAGGAAGATCTCAGGAAAACACGCCAAACAGGCCTTACGCTTCACTTGACGACTACTGTGTTTGCCTGGAACTGCACAGCGGTTGAGGTGAGCAGGTATTCCCAATACCAGTGGAGGCAGATGATTCTGCTCATTATTCTCAAACCGGATTCAATTTTCCGCAAGAGGCCGAAGGTTCAAGAGTGTTTGATAATAATATACCAGCAGAGAGTTAACTTTAGTTAACAAGTGACAAAAATAATAATAATCCCAAAAGCCATGTCAGCAGAAAACGGCAGGCCACACACACTGGAGCCATCTTGCTGTGTGACATCCATCTTCATCTTGGATGATCAGATCACATTTCATGACAAATTAATGCAGAAAACCAAGACATTCCTAAAGGTTCACATACTTTTTATTGCACCTGTATGTTTCTGCTTAAAGTGTTACAGTATGTTCCAGCACTTTGGTATAAACAGAACTTAGGTTCAGGGGTTCGAGAGGGAATCAGTCACTTCACAGATGACTTACAGTATAAAGAGTTTAACCAGCATAAAGCCAACATGTAAAAAGCTGAACTGATTCACTCTGAAAGAATTTTATTTGCCACATACATGGTTGTACAAGTACAAGAGTAGGAAATGCAACCTCAGACTGTGCAGATTTTAAAGATATAAAAAAAAATAGAAAAAGAAGAACAAGAAGAAGAATAAAAGAATAAGTATGTACAAAATAAAAATAAGACTATGATATAAATTATGTACAATATAATATACATATAGATATAAATTATACAGAATTATGTTGTAATCTGTAATACCTGTGCAATATGTGATAAAGTGATTGTGTTAGATTTTACTGACCTCTTGTTATATATTTTATTTTATATGTTGATCTTCTCGATGAGCCCCAGAGCTGCTGCAGGAATGAACAGCCAGGTTCCAGTCTTTAAGCCGAGATTTGTTTAGTGAAAGATGCAGAGCTACAGAGAGTGGATAGGAAAAGGCACCATGTCCTCTGGAGAGACTTCTCTTTTCAGGGTAAATATATACTCAAAAATAGGTGCGGCATTCTGTTGAATAATCATGAGACTCTAACAAAGGATTCAGTTTATTGGAGATCATATTCTTAAAACCTAAATATTCATTAGTGTCACCAGATAAAGGGGTGTATATAAACCCCTGTGTGTGCTCAAAGTGAAACTAATGTACTGTGTATGATGTCAGCAGGATGGTGTGTGTTTTCTTTCCAGGAAAGGCCGGATGTCCCTGTGCTGATCAGGTCATTTAAGGTTCTCTGTTTAACTAATTTTCCACTTCTCAGGGTTTTATTCTCATTTTATGTTTGCGAGTTTTACCTTACCATCTCTGGCTCATCAGCAGTGGTGTGTAGTAACAAGTTACATTTATTCTAATTCATTTACTAGAGTAACTTTTTTTTTACTTCTATAAATAGTTTTACTGCACCATACTTTTTACTTCTACTTGAGTAGATTTGTGAAGAAGAAACGCTACTTTTACTCCGCTACACTCGGCTCGTTACTTTTCTCACTGTTTATTCTACACATGCAGCCGGTGGATCAACCGCATGACTGTTTCACCAATCAGAAGCACCAACAATAATCACATGTTATTGTGGCTGATTGGTCAGTCTATAAATTCATCCTACCTGGTAATCCGTCCTATATACCCACTCTGCGCAAACAAAAGTTTCCGGATCTTTCTCTCATTTTGCGGAATGCCCATAAATCCACACTGCTCCTAGTGGGATCTTGCGGTCAGTGTACAGTCTACAGTGAGTATAGAATGCTTTTTTCATGTTTGTGTGATTGTATGTTAACTTTAATTGTACATATAATGTTACTTTAACAGTCTATAAATATATATGTATATTTCAGTACAAAAGTAATCGCCAACACACGTGTTGTACATTTTTATGCGTCCTGAAAAATATGATGCATCCCTGGCATCATATACAAGGCATGTTTCACTTGCAAAAGAACGGTTTCATACTGCGGTGTCTTCTCTATCTGCCAATATATAATAATTATAATTTCTAAAAATTGGACATTACAATTGAAACAGTTACTCAGTACTTGAGTATGTTGTCACTGAATACTTTTTACTCTTACTTGAGTAATATTTTGCATGGCTACCTTTTACTTCTACTTGAGTAATATTATTTTGAAGTACAGCTACTCTTACTTGAGTACATTTTTTGGCTCCTCTACCCACCTCTGCTCATCAGGGATCGAAATCTACATCTGGATTTCTGTAAAGCTGATAATTACTAACTAGCTAATTACTGCCAAAAGCTACTGTACTAATATACTGATGTGATTTCAGCATGGGAGGATATTTTTTTTCCAGGAATGATGGATGCTTCTGCATTCAAAGGTCATTTGGGGATCTATATAAAGGTCCAGATTTCTGTAAAGCTCCTCTCAAGGAAGAGACAGTTTCACAACATCGTCAAATAAAGAAAGAAGCAGTTTCACATCTTCATCTCAGATGGTGTAAATCAGTGAGCAACTCCACTGAATAGGGAGAAAGACAGTTTCACAACACCCTGGTAGTTGCTGACCACCAGAACGCGTTTCCTGATTCACCACCTCAGCTCAAGAACAAAGAACATACAAACCCAAGGTCCGAACAGGTTCAATACCTCTTTTTCTCCACTCTCAACCCGACGCCTGAGCTTTGACTTCTGACCTGCGCCACCAAGCGATCGAAAACTCCGCTCTTCACGCAACAAAACTTGGGGCTCAAACTCCATTGCCATGCAATGAAGAGCCCATCAGAAGATGTCCCAGAGCCCCGGCATCGGTAACCAGGCAATCAACACGTCACCGAGGGCTTTCCCGAAAGGCGTCATGCCAACCCATGACGAGAACAACTCTATACACTCATACAGTATAACTTTGTGTCACAAGTATTACAGTGGAAACTAATACTATGCTTATGAATTATGTGAAAATAGCAGTGGGCATAAATCAGAACCCTGTGGAACACCAATCTTTATGATTGCTCTCCGCTTGTGTTTAACAGGTTTGCTCTTTTCAGTCAAGTGTCCACTGTGAAACCAGAAACAGTTCTGGTTATAAGAGACTCCTAAAATACAGGTGAAAATAGCATCCACAGTTCACAACACCAGAATCTCCTCTGACTGTGGACAACAGTAGGAGTATTTCCATACAGTGCCCCAGACACAGGCAGAAGAACGTCAGGTGCTCTGAAAACACATCTGGCTGCTGGCGAAGGAACTTGAAGCTGACTGAAACATTGACTTTATGGCGTTGGAGCTGTTCATTGCCTGAATGACAGGTGGAACACTAGAGTTGGTCCAGTGCTACTGTCATGTGACATTCACAGGGGCAATCTAGCTGACTGAGACCCTCCCTTCTTTTCTCTCTCTCTAACCCTATATGGTCTCCTCCTCTACACTGTTCCTACTCTGTGAAAATAAATGCCCATTCCCCCAAAATCAGCTCACTGAGCCCATGTTTCTCCCCTCTCTCTTCCTCTTTGTTCTAATTTTCTCATCCCAATGTGGTTATTCCACTAATCCCTTCTCTCTTAACAGGTGGAAGGTGTGAAGGAAACATTTGTGAAACAAGTATAAAGGTTTTCAGACCATGATAATAATATGCTTGACTGGCCAGCTAACTCACCTGACCTGAACCCTATAGAACAGTGTTTTTCAACCAGTGTGCCGCGGTACACTAGTGTGCCGTGAGAGATCGTCAGGTGTGCCGTGGGAAATTATTC
>JAQMYG010000008.1:443189-453311 GCA_030014215.1 Clariallabes teugelsi
CGCTATTCAGAGCTCGCGCTCTCCTCCTCATACACCTTCATCGCACGCTGTCGACACGTGCACACGTCACCTGACCCCGTCGCAGGTGCTACAGCATCGGCGGTTCATCGCCGTGTGAATAATAAACTCGGACGTTGTTACTCACCTTCATGAGTGAGACGTGGCTCCGCCGCCGCCGAGTCCGACACGCTTCTGTCACTTAACGAGTCTCACACGTCTATCGATGAGCCCATAATATCCTCCTCCTGCTCCTCCTCTCGCCCTCTAACGTCTAACTCTGTCTCTGTCTGTGTGTGTGTGTGAGTGAGTGTGTTTTCCTGTAGCTCTGTGCCTTAGTTTGTGTTCTGCACCTGACACACAGCACTGAACACACACACACATAAACACACACACTCTTCTGTATTGTGATGAAGTTTAGAGTAAAAAGAGAAGCTGGATGGGAAGCTGGGTGTGTTGAAACACGTGAGGTTGTGTGTGTGTGTGTGTGTGTGTGTGTATGTGTGTGTGTGTGTGTGTTTTATATGTTAATTTTTTAGCTTCATGTGCAGAAATCTGGGAGGATCAATACAGACACACACACCCACACACACACAGGGCGAAGTGTGAAAATGTGCTCTTGATCTCGGAGACTCGTCCTCATCCTGCATCCTCACTTGATGCATGATCCATCAACGTGCAAATCAAAAAAGCTAATGAGTGTGTGTGTATGTGTGTGTGTGTGTGTGTGTGTGCGTGGGTGTGTGTTTGTGAGTGTATCAGTCTGTGTTTTTCACACTGACCACAAATGACTCAGTGGTAACCCGGGTCTCAAACAGTGGAACATTTTTACCTTCCTGTATGGCTATCTGACGTTAGCCGTGTATATCAATTACATCAAGATAAAAATATATAGACTAAGATGTGTGTATCAAGACAAAGCAGTGTGTGTGTGTGTGTGAGGGGCGGGAGGAGGGGGGGTGGAACCTGTTGGACGTTACTGAGGACTCTCTGGAGGAGTTCTGTCGCCAGCACTTTCACATCTCCACTCAGAACCGTTCCGCCCGATCGCGCGGTGCGGCAGGAAGCCATCAGAACCCTGACTAGCGTGGTGTAATTTTCTCACGCCCTGATGTGTAGTGTTCCACCCTTTCAGTCTCAGATCAGATGTAGAATATTGAAATGTCAGACGTGTTCTTTGTCCATTACATCATCATCTGAAGAGAGACGTGCGCTAACACACTCTGTACATATGAAAGTGTTTGACCTCGAGAACAAAAACCGGCTGTGCTCTCGCTCTGCAAGGGGCAAACGCCCTCTCATACACTCTCTCCTGTCAATCACAGGGACACTACCCAATCCCGCGCATCTGTGAGCTCGTGTATTCAGAAGAGGGCAGATAGCGCTTTCCTCTGCTCCGCCCTGTGACGCAGCACGAACAGCAGATCCATAAATGACGCATCTCAGAGGAATCTTGTATTAATCTTCGTCCTTCGTCACAAGGCGGAGCCAGGAATGAGGAGGAAGGAGGCAGGAACTACATCTGAGTAAATTAGGGAGAAAATTTGGGAAAGTTTTCATTGACAGAAAAGAAGTGTGTGAGTGATTATTTTTGGCTAATATGTTAGCGTAACCTGAGATCAGCAGAGAGATCAGATACGGTTAGTTTTTTTCCCCATATGGATGTGAGCAAGAACTCATTTCCTGTCATCACCTCGAAATTACAATTTTTACATCTACTTTTTTTTTCTCCCTTTTCATTTTATCCTGTTAACGTTCTCCTGAAGTTTCTGGTAGAGCACATTTTGAGTCTTTCTATCATATTGAAAACGTGTTGAAAAACTTCACCTGAGTGAGCCATCTCTACCAATCGGTTGATGTATGTTATGGTAAAAACAGTGGTAAAAAAAAAATCTGTTAGATGATGTTGTGCCTTTACACAGGATGCCTTTCCAGTTGTTTTAGATCATACCAGAACATATGTGCTGCTGCACTACAACACAAGAAGGTAGCATTTTAATGTGGCTTTTTGGTACTTTTAAACATTTTTGTACTTTTATCATGAAGAGACATCTCAACCGTTTGGAAGAGGCCAATACTTGGGTTTGGTTAAATGAATAAATAATTAAATAAATAACATTTATTGCTTTTTTTCTTGCACCAAAACACACATTATCTTTTTTCCTTAGGAACAATGTTTATCGAGTTAAACACTAGAGCTTTCCTACTTCTGTTTAAGAATTGTGCAAAAACGTCGCAAGTGCTTCACGAAGCACTTTATATCCCAGTGTAAGCTGATGATAACACTCAGACTTTTCATGACCCAAAGTGATGTTAGCATTGTTCCCTGTGGTACCTGAGTGATGTTTGTGTTAGAGTAGCTCAGTGATGTTTTAGATGTGATAAAGAGATCGGACTTTAACTCCTAGATTTCACAGGGGGGTTGATGTAATGAATGTTTACAGAGCATTAGCGATTAGCTCATCGCGTGCTGTTTGAGACATGCTGGTAATTTTACAGCTTCTGTGTGTCTTCCTCTTAATTCATCAGCACAAAATAAGAGAAACATGCAACTCGGCCATTTCCTCTTTTTCGAACAGAGTTCCTTTTGCGCAAACACACACACACACACACACACACACACACACACTTAACGCTCTAACGGCCCTGATGTAAAATAAATATAATCAGCCGTGTCTGCTGCAGTGTCACTGCTGACGGATGGAAGTATAATTTTCAGGCCTCTTATTACTTGTTTCTGCATGGAAGGAGTCTCCAGTTTCAGTTGTTTGTAGCAGTCAGATGTAAAGCTGATATCTTCAGAACAGAAAAGTTCATGCTGGAAAAAGAATCAACTTTCATTCAATGTTTCCTGTAACAGCGTGACCCTCTGTGTCAGAGCATCAGTTAGGATGTAAAGACATCAGACTGCGGAACAAAGTGATCTCAGTGACTACGAGTGTTAAGTGTTTGTTGGTGTGAGACGTTCTGAGTTTCAGAAACTGTTAATCCCCGGAGAGTTTCACAGATTAGTGTCTAGAATTTACACAGAACGATGTGGAAAAAAAACACCCACCTGGTGAGAGGGGAAGCACCTCGTTCCTCAGAAAAGTCAGAAGAGAACCAGCTTTCGAATGGATTTACTCAGATTTATGAAGAGGCTGTTAATCATTAAATCTTCAATCTAAACCGTAACATTTACAGAAACCACAGCGATCACATCCTGAAGAATATGCGCTCAACTCTAGCTTTAAAGCAGAATCAGGTCATTTATACACCAAGGTATTGATGATGTGAGTAATACAACGACTTTTGACCTTATGCAAAAGAGCTGTTTAACCGTGACCAATCAGATGAAAGCCTGAGACAATAACGCCGTCTGGACGTCTGTCTGAGTGTTTTTCTCTGTTTAGGATTTGTGCAGGATTGTTATTTTTTTAAATAGTACAAATGAGCAGAAATGTTCATCATTAGACATGTTGATGTAAAAAGATATAAAAATATTACAAATAACAATTTAAACTCCTGACGTACAGGCTGTAATTTTGTTTAATTTTAAACCTAATTAATTTCTATAAACAGGAAGGAGTTTGGCGAGAGTAATACCCTGCAAAGATATCCACTCACTGTGGTTGGGACAAACTGTGATGTCATCATACAGAGACAGCTGGGTTCCCGTGAGGTTAAAGATGATCTCTATGTTCATGAAATAGAGAAGCATAAAATTCTTCCATGACTGTAATAGTATAAATACAGTGTAGGCGAATAAAAAGTGACATCCTTGTTTTGAAATGTGCCGGATACATCATGTACATGTAACCTGAAATACTGAAGATTGATTTTTTTTTTTTTTTAAACCTGTGTGTTTGAGCATCTTTAAGATCAGCTCTGCATCAGCCATGATTTTTCCCAAACTATCAAAGTTATAGAAATTGGTATAACTAAAGAAATGCTCTCATCATCGTTATAACATATCGAACTCAGAACTGTGAGAAGTCTTCAATGAGAAGAAAGTCACATGCCCCTTAATTACACACCCCATAAATAGCACGCCCACTAATCGCACGCCCCTTATTCTCACGCCCCATAAATAACACACACCCTAATCACACACCCCATAACACGCCCCTTATTCACACACACCATAAATTACATGCCCTTTAATCACACACACCATAAATTACATGCCCTTTAATCACACCCCCCATAAATTACACGCCCCTTAATCACACACACCATAAATAACACGCCCCTTAATCACATGGCCCATAAATAACGCCCCATAATCACATGCCCCATAAACAACGTTGCTTAATCACATGGCCCATAAATAACACACCCCTTAATCACATGCCCCATAAATAACACCCCTTAATCACTCACTTTATCCAGCATTCAGGGTGGCGGGGACCTGGAGTCTATCTCAGGAGACTTAGGGCACCTTGTCCAGGGTACACCTGGAGAGACGTGAATCGAGCCTGGCCGAGAATCGAACCCGGACCCTGGAGGTGCAAGGCGACAGTGCTAACCACTACACCACCGTGCCGCCCCCCTTAATCACACACCCCATAAATAACACACCCCTTAATCACACACCCCATAAATAACACACCCCTTAATCACATACCTCTTAATTACACACCCCATAACACACTCCTTTATCTCAAACCTCTTAATCCCACTCTTCTTAATCACACACCCCTTATTAAAAATACAATTATGTAACACACAGGTATTTACACACAGTTTATTGAGTAAAACACACAAATATAGTGTGTGTGTGTGTGTGTGTGTGTCATTGTGAACACCCTACGGCTGAAAACACTAATGACACACCCCTTAATCACATGCCCCATAAATAACACACCCCTTAATCACACACTAGCAGTACACTCAACACTACACCCTATTCAGCACATGTTGCCCTATTTTGGGTGTTTTGTTATTTTCGGCTGGTCCAGTGTTCATAAACTCCCACAGTGCATTGCAATCAGAAGTCAAGTACAACCCTTTAGAGGTCCCAGAATGCACTTGATATTTATAGATAATAGGGTGTAGGGTTTATTTTGGACACAGTATATCTCTTCACCATCTTTCTGTCTCTCTTTGTCACTCTCCATCTTTCTCTTTTCCTCTCTGTCTCACTCTTCATTGTCTTCACACTGTGTCTCCTCTTCATGTCTCCCTCTTTCTTTCGTGTGCCAAAACTCTGTGATGTCCTTTAGTGTCACCTTCGGCTGTATCCATGCGTCCTCCTCTGCCCCCACCTGTCTCTCTTTGTTCATCCTTGTCCTCACCTGTCTCGCTCGTTGTCTTCTCTTGCCCTCCTCCACCACGTCCCCATTGGCGTACCAGAACTCCACCCTCTCCTCAGCAGATGAGCCCGGCTCCGCCCACAGGCTCTGGTTCTCCTTTGCTGCTGGTCTTTGTCCTTTCCCGTCCTTCCGTCCTCGTCCCCTGATTCTTGCCCCCTTTTTTCTAACAGACAGACGCACCCACAGGAACACGCTCAGACCCAGGAAGATGGTCGCGATCATTGCAAGACTCCAGATTGTGATGAAACATACCAGGTTTGAGAAACGGCGAGTCTGAGACGAGGAGTTGGCGAAGCAGTTTGTCCAGTTTGGTGTCGCTGTCTCTGATGTGGACATGTTCTTGGATGTGGTGGAGTTGGAGCTCAAGAGGCCTTCAGTGTTTGTGGACCATGTTATATCTCTCCATGTTGTGTTTGCAATGTCATGTATGGTTTCATGACTAGTTGCTTGAGCTTCTGTGGTCTCCTGTGTTGTCCACTCCATCATCTCTGTACTAGACACCAAGGGTTCCGTTGTCCATTCCATAATTTTCGTAGTAGACATCAGTGGTTCCTCTGTGTTATTTTGTGTTGTCCACTCCATTGTCTTCGTGCTATTTGTAGACATCAGTGGTTCCTCTGTGTTCTCCTGTGTTGTCCACTCCATTGTCTTTGACCTATTTCTAAACAACAGGGGTTCCTCTGTGTTCTCCAGTGTTGTCCACTCCATTGTCTTTGTACTATTTGTAGACACCAGTGGTTCCTCTGTGTTCTCCAGTGTTGTCCACTCCATTGTTTTTGTACTATTTGTAGACATCAGAGGTTCCTCTGTGTTCTCCAGTGTTGTCCACTCCAATGTCTTCATACTAGACACCAAGGGTTCCTCTGTATTCTCTGTGGAACTGCTTGTAGTTTGTGTAGAACCACCTTGCATTGCTGTGATATTGATTTGTCCTGATGTTCCTGTAGGTGTAACAGTTTTCATGGTGTTATCAAAAGGTGTTCGGTTTGTAGAAAGTATCTCTGGATAACTCCAGGTTCCTGTTGAAGCTGGAGTTGGACTTTGGTGATCTGTTGTGGCATAACTTCCACTAGTTAGTGTTGCATCAGTCTTGTATGTTGAGTGAACCAGTGGCACTGTGGTGGTGTTTGCTCCTGTCCAACTCGTAGATGTTTGGACATCATGGTCCGGCTGGGTGGATGTCTGGGCGGATGAGATCTCAGCCATTTTCTGAATGTTTAAACTTGTGCTTTCAGGGCCGGTTCCTGTTTCTTGATATTCCGTCAGGACACTCGTGGTGTTTTCAGAGACAGCCGTCTCGGTGAGACTCGTGATGTGCTGCTGAGAGACGCTGATCGTCATGTTTCTACTTTCGTTCTGCACCGGGCTGGTGAATCCGCTCAGCTCCAGCGTGGGTGCCTCAGCTGCTGACGCTGGTGTGGTCATCACTGCTGCTGCTGTTGTTGTTGTTGTCTGGACATTGTGGTTTGTTGTGGGGTTTTCTGAGGCTGTTATGGAAACGTCTGGCTCCTGTGCAGTCAGCAGGCTTTCATGAAGAGTACAGAGAGTTAGAACCTGAACGAACCAGACGCTAAGAGACACGGCGCTCGACTTCATCATGACGGGTTCTAGAAAACAGAGACTTAAGTGAGAAATAGTTTTGAGAAGCTCTGGTACTTCTACATTCTCAGAGGTTTCAATAAAACACACACACACACACACACACACACACACACACACACAAGTCCACACACACACATGCCCACATGTCTGAGTGATAACAAGGCTCTAACCCTGTGTCTTTTTATCTGCTTTAATGAAGCTGAGCTTTTGAGTGGAAAGTAAAACAAAAGTCAGAGCACAAGAGAGTAAAAATAGTCAGTGTGAAACCGCATGGCACACGGTTCTACTCACAGGAACTCCAGAACCCTCCGACTTGTTCGCTGATATTTCACCGTCTTTCATCCGAACAAACTAAAAAGAAACAAAAACTTTGCGTCTCATGTCCTCGTCTCTTCCCCTTTCTCCATGGTTTCCTCTTTTACGCAAGCAGCTCTTGCCACAGATGCTTTCTGGGATGCCTCTCGCCGCCACCGCCGCCCTCACCCCGCCCCTGCAGACTCGAGGAGGAAATGACTGTTTGGTTGCCATGGCGACACTGAGATGAGGTGAGAGGTGCAGGGAGGATGTGGTCTTGTGGTGGCTCCGCCCCATTTCATCCCTCGGCCTGAGTGCAGAGAGGTTCAAACATCCGGTTGACTCATAAAACAAGAAACAGAGAACGCCTTGCAAGTTTGCTCAGGTCACGTCAGGTGGTGTGCAAAAGTTTGTACGCCCCTGTCAGGTTTTATGTTTCACTTATTTGACTTTTTTCTGTTAACTGTGTTTGAATTCTAATTAAGTGAAGGTGTTTAGCTGAATGAGACATGCAGGAAAGTCAAACTTTTAGAATTGAAGAAAATCATGCCACTCTGTAACCCCCCAACCCAAACCCCCCTCGCCCCCCTCGTCCCCGCCCCCATACTGATTATTTTCCTACAACAGCATGTTGCCAAGTGCTTTGCTCAGTCGCTTCCTCGTCAGCCTTGATCACTTCTCAGAAAACCTACAGACCTCAGGAGGCCTACAGGTGCAGCTTTCCCTCTGAGCGCTGACACTGGAGACTCCTTCCACTGATGTTACACACATCCCTGTGAATGAGCTGTTACTATGGAAACGATAACTTATCAGAGCGAGTGCACCAATATAAATCTGCACTACTGTCAGTGCTGCTGTTAGAGAGAATTAATCAACATCTTCTGACCAATCAGATCGCATGATTCAGCAGCTCTGGACTGAGGAGATGTGTGTATTCTGCTGACTAACTCTAAACCTCCATCTCACACACACACACACACAACCGCACACACCCTTACAGAGGAAGTTTACCAATAATCTAACATGTGCACACACACGCACTAATCTAACATAAACCTTGGTTCAGGGAGGAAGGGAGGAATGTACAGGAAGTGGTTGGGCTGACCGCTGATTTAACGCTGCTGCTCTTCTCACTTTCTGAGAAATGTATAAAAAATAAAAAAGCCCGAGTCTTTCGATGAGGTCATGACTGTAGATTCGTCTGATCTCACACACTCGGAGACGATTTGTTCAGCGTCTCCTCCTAGCGCAGCAGAAACACACTGCACAACACTCCAGTGCAAAAGTTTGCACCCCCAGAACTGTTACAGAGATTATGAACGCTTATGAATTATTCATAAATGATAAAATGTTGGTGGCACGGTGGTGTAATGATCAGCACTGTCGACTCGCACCTCCAGGGTCCGGGTTCGATTCCCGTCTCTGTGTACATGGAGTTTGCATGTTCTCCCCGTGCTTGGTGGGTTTCCTCCAGGTTCTCCGGTTTCCTCCCACAGTCCAAAGACATGTAGGTTAGGCAAATTGGTGTGTCCAAAATTGCCTGTAGTGTGTGTAGGAGAGTGTGTGTATGTGTGTGTGCCCTGCGATGGATTGGCACCCTGTCCAGCGTGTACCCCGCCTCGTGCCCTAAGTCTCCTGAGATAGGCTCCACCCCCGCGACCCTGAATACAGGATAAAGCCGTATAGAAGATGAGCGAGTGAGTGATAAAATGTTTCTCTCACATTCATAACTCATAAAATCTTAACATGCATTGTTTCTCAGAGTAAAGGAGCGTCTGTTAATGAAACACAATACACTAAAAAGGTGTGCAAACTAATAAACATGAAGGAACATGATGAAGTACATCGTTACATTTAAAATTTTGTGTAATATGTCTATTAAAGCATGCTGTGCTCCTTCTCGCAGCACAAAGCTCCGGTTTTATTTCCATAAAATTAATGTTTTCTGTAATGGATTTATTATTAACATTTATTCTAATAGTTATTTGATTTTTTTTTTTCTTTAATTGAGTCTCTAGCTCACACAGGGAACACGCGTTGGACTGCAGGAGAAAAAATAACACGTAAAAAAAAAATCTATACCCCAGACATGTTCAGGACTAATCTAAAGTCTCATATTATATTCATCATCTTTAGGGCGCCGGTTTCCTCCCACAGTCCCAAGACATGTAGGTTAGGCTAACTGGCGTTCCCAAATTGCCCGTAGTGTGTGAATGAATGTGTGTATGTGTGTGTGCCCTGTGATGGATTGGCACCCTGTCCAGGGTGTACCCCGCCTCGTTCTCTAAGCCTCCTGGGATAGGCTCCAGGTCCCCACGACCCTGAATACAGGATAAAGCGGTATAGAAGATGAGTGAGTGAGTGATCTTTAGGGCGTCTTCACAGAGAGGAAGTGCAGAGGTTAACGGACTGGTGTAAAGACAACAACCTGTCTCTGAACACTGATAAGACAAAAGAGATTGTTGTTGACTTCAGGAGGACACGGAGTGACCACTCTCCACTGAACATCGACGGAGATCAGCAAGAGGACTAAATTCCTGGGTGTCCACCTGGAGGAGAACCTCACCTGGTTCCTCAACGCCAGCTCCTTGCATGAGAAAGCCCAACACTGTCTCTTCTTCCTGAGAAGGCTGAGGAAGGCCCAGCTTGCACCACCGATCCTCACCACCTTCTACTGAGGGACTATCGAGAGCATCCTGAGCACCCTGAGAAGATACATCACAGACATCTAAACCACACGCTGCATCCACGAAGCCACCAGCATTGTGGTGGATCAGACACACCCATCACACACACACACACACACACACACACACACACACACACACACACACAAACACACACACACACACACACACACACACACAGCCATCACACACACACACACACACACACCCATCACACACATCACACACACACACACCCATCACACACA
>JAQMYG010000008.1:456924-471683 GCA_030014215.1 Clariallabes teugelsi
CCGTTATCACCCAGATGAGGATGGGTTCCCTGTTGAGTCTGGTTCCTCTCAAGGTTTCTTCCTATTACCATCTCAGAGAATTTTTCCCTCAGCACCGTCACACTCGACTCGTTCATCAGGGACGATCTGATCATTCTGATTCACACACATTCACATTCCATACAAACTTAAATAATTATTTTGATTGTGTAAAGCTGCTTTGTGACAATGACAATTGTTACAAGCGCTATACAAATAAAGTTGAATTTAATTGAATTGATTAACTCATGTAATAAATGTTTAATTAATAAAAGTATAAACTGTTTATTATAAACCAAAAGTTGCTTTATGATTATTTGGTTGATATTCTCTCTCTCTCTTTTTATCTGTATTTTTATTCTAAGTTTATTTTTTAATTTAAAGTTTAGCTAGTTCTCAGACAGACCGTCGCCTGATTTATACGTCACCAAGACGTTTTGGGGACGGGAAATGTAGTGTGTCGTAGTAGTACTACTGTACTGTCGCGTGGATATGACGTACTCAGTGACGACACGTTTTCGTTCTTTAGCCAACGCTACGCAGCTCGTTTTTTAGTTTTGGCAAAATCCTCGGCTTTATTTGTGTTCAGTGATTTTTTATTTAGTTCCCTCGGTAGAGCTCGGCTGGTGGTCGCTTTCCGTGAGGAGTGAGGTTGTGTTCTCTCCCTCGCGGGGGAACAAAGAGGTACGTGTTTAGCATGTTAGCTAACAGTTAGCAAGCTAATCCGCTTAGCCCCTGTGCGTCCTGCTCGCGCGCAGCGGCTCTAGCTCCTTTTATCTTTTAGTGTTTTAAAACATCTTTATTTCGTAAATGTTAATTTGGAGGTCGTCCGGCGGTGAGTTAGTGAGTTAGCTGGTTAGCGTTACTAGCATTTCAGTCAGAAGGCCGTGTGGGGAACTAGCAACAGCTGCGCGCGCGCCATGTTTCAATACTGTGTGGGATTTAATCTTTGTTATAATAATAATAATAATAATAATAATAATAACAATAACTCTTTTATAGTTCTGTGTTTTAAATGTAATCTGATGCTTTAGTAGTGTTTATATTCTCATTAGTGTGTCAGTGATCACCACCATGCTGTGCCATACAGTGCTAGTTAGTTAGTTAGTTAGTTAGTTAGACTAGCTCATGAGGAGATGGAGTTATGTTGTGTAACTTCAGCTCATGTTCTTTCTGAATATAAAGGTGTAAATCAAAAAAGTTTAAACATTAGCGACAAATCAGATCTTAAACCTGTCTCTTTGTAAACTCAGATTGTATTAGTCATCAGGATTATATTCACGGCCAGTATAATATATACTATATCCACTATTTCTCTTCTCCTTAACCTGATCTCCTGAGCTGTGTTTGTCTCTCTCTCTGTGTGTGTGTGTGTGTGTGTGAGAGAGAGAGAGAGAGGTAATGATCACCTGGCCGGAGTTTCTGCACCACCTGTTGAGCCGGGTGTGAGTCACGGGGCTTTATTTTAGATCACATCTCAGTATTTCTGCTTCTTCAGCTGAGCTGATCCTGGAGACACGGCCACGGGCGCTCGATCACTTTAACACCTTAACACACACCATAACATCTTCCTGGGCTGATCAGTGTATCTCATCATTGTATTGAGCCATGTGGAAGTCAGTGTGATAAATCAGTGTGTGTGTGTCATGAGTACCTTTAGAAACTCTGATCAGTTCTTGGCCCCCCACTCGCTTCTTTAGGAAAGAGAAAATCACGAGTCGTCATAAAGTCCTGACATCTTTGTTTCGCATTGTTAGATTTACTGGAGTGAAGAAGTACAAATTAGAACAAAATGGAGGACAAAATTAAATAAATTATCCATCTCATCAGATGTTTAAATATATAATCTACAGTGTGACTGTGTTAGCAGGTTGAGAGTTCGATTCCCGGCGTCATCATGCACCGCGGTGCTGTGTAGTGGGCCCTCCATCCTCTTTAAACCTTTCTAGTTTTTAAACGCGTGAACGCTGAACTGTACAGTTACACGAGATGACGTTATCACCTGTCTGTGTTGTGTTCCGTCTCCTCCAGAGCAGAGATGTATAATGGGATCGGATTGACCACGCCGCGTGGCAGCGGCACCAACGGCTACGTGCAGAGGAACCTGTCGTGCGTTCGGGCCAAGCGCAGCCGAGACGATCACGGACCGAAGGACGAGAAGGAAAGGGAGAGGCTGGAGAGCCAGCTGAACCGACAACCCAACGCTGACATCCTGGAACACCAGAGGAAGAGACAGCTGGAGGTCAAATGTGCTGAACTGCAGGACATGATGGAGGAGCAAGGGTGAGGGGTCACGTCAGGGGTCATCACTCATCACTACAGCTCCTACATTAAAAAAACATTAGAAATCACAGATCGTGTCTTAAATATAAGACGGTCAAAAAGATGGCTCAAGTTAAGAAATGAATCACAATTCTTGTGCCTGCTAATACATGTATTACTACACCGACTCCAAAATCGACTTTAAATGGTTTATTCTATTTATAATAAAGACGCACGGTCGATCAGCCAGAGGCCGGATTTGGCTGGTTGTCAGTTTGATCAGACGTTATCAAACTAATCATGTGCTGCAACAGAAATGCGTTTTTATGGCGTTAACATTATCAAACGTCACACGCAGTAAACGGCCTCCAATCCAATCAGTCTTTTTCTGCTCGCGCGCACACAAAAAACTCAAGACTTTGGAGGTGAATGATCTGGTAATACGCCGGCATTTCTTTATAATCCTACAGGTGGCGCACTCTGAACTGTTAACACACTGGCATCCCGTGTGGCAGAAGTGAATTATATGCCAAGTTTATTTAGAAATAACAATTATGGTGAATGACAGAGATACACTAATTAAATGTAGCCGTTCCTTATAACATTAGTCACGTTCAGTTCAGTTGTGAAGCTGGTGAGTAAAGATAAGGTGTAAAACTTCTTTTTTCTGAAGGTTTACTGTCTTAAAAATTGTAACAAAGTCAGAAAAAATATTTATAAAGTCTTGATATTTACAGAGTTGCAATATTAATCTAATCGGCATTGAGGCGACACAATACGGGGAGGTGACTGGTGGTTCACACTCCTAATGTTCATGGTGATATATATTTGAAGTTTTTCTTTTTTTCTCATGAGATCTCAACATTGCAAACATGTTAAATAATTATTTTAAAGAAAAATTAAGTTTTACACTCAGTCCTAAAATTATAAAATTTAGAGAATAGCGATTTTAGAAGTTTTTGAAGATGTTGCACAACGTTGTATCAAACTGTAGAAGAATGTTAATATATATTATCTGATCTGAATAGTAGATAGATATTTATAAACATGATTAATCAGGCTGAATTTTCTGTAAAAGCACAATGAGGTTTAATTGCTGTGGTTATAAACGTGAGGGCGTGGCACTGACGAGGTGTGTGTTTTCTCTCGGTCAGGTACTCGGCTGAGGAGATCGAGGAGAAGGTGAGCAGTTTCCGTATGATGCTGCAGGAGAAACAGGATCCTCCTCCGTCTGCTGCCGAGAAACCAACGTGAGTGTTAATGACTCTGACGCCATACTCGGGCTCACACACACCGGCACCTGTACACACCGTCAGCATCAGGCTGTATCTCCCTGGAAGCCCCGCCCACTTCTCCACATCACACCTATACATAGTAACCTGTAGACTTGGTGTTCCAGCTAGACGGATGTGAACAGGCAGCAGCACCGTTGTTAAGAAATAAAACTACTTCGTTCTACTAAAAAGTGTCTAAAGATTATTTAACAGTTCAGTGGATGAAACGTGTGTGTGTTAGTTAAAACATGTTACAGGTAGTGTTGGTGCTCAGTGATCGCATCACCACCAGTGTTCACGTGTGTATTGCACACATGTGCATGTGGAGCGTGTACATGAGTGCCTTCACCTGTACGTATAGTTAAAGTAGATATCCTTAAGCGCATACATGACCATATAAATAAAATTGAATTGAATACACCTTACAAATAATCTTAATGAGAATATGAATAAAATGTGATTTGCTGTCCATCAACAGGACAAACATGAGACACGGAGTTTGAGTAATGTGGACACTCGGTACCGTTTCCGTACACGATGCGCCACGGCTTGAACCAGATGTGAAAGTCAGTCGTATGTAAACACAGAAGTGGGCTTTGTTTTTCAATATTAAAACTAGATGTAAGATGTTGTGATGTCTCCGTCTGTCCTCTGACAACTCTGATCTCATCTTCTGAACTGCGAGAAGTACGAAGGCAGGCGTATGGGTTACAGTTGACCTAGTCTCTGAATGTCAATACTATTAGTCCTAGTGCAAAGACATTAGTGTGAGGAACAGAGACGCTTCCACGCGGAGGTGAGTCTGAGAGAGCGCTAAACAGCGAGAACGGGTCGTCTGTCTCCTCGCCACGCTCCAACTGAAAGCAGGAATAGGCAGAGTGCGAGAGAGAACCAGCCTCTCTCCCTCGCTGAAAAGTTACAGGAGGAGATGAAGAGGTACGAAGGACAATGTCCCTGGCATTTATAAAAAAAAGATTTTGGGAGGCTCGCAAACCAGCTTGATGTATACTGCCACCTGCTGTACTGGAGAGTGTAGATGCATAAACAGAAGTATATATCGTTAGTATTACTAAAGTGAAATCTGGCCAGTGGTGGAGACGGGGCGCAGACGTACACCGGCACGGCACGAAAGCCAAAAACAGGTTTGGAATAGAATGAAACACAAGTGTGGTGTATTTTTACACGCCAGTATAAAAGTAATACTTATCCAGTATAAAAGTAATACTTACTAATCCAGTAACTGTCTTTCTCTCTGCGCTGCAGTGTGACGGAGACACACGCTCTGGCTGCCGCGAACCAGCAGAAGAACGACCGGCTCAGGGAGGCGTTCGGGATCGGCTCGGACTACGTGGATGGCTCGTCTTTTCACCCCGAACGTAAAGAGCGAGAGAGAGAGAAACGCGAGCAGGAGAGGCTGGAGAGAGAGCGGCTGCAGCAGCAGAAATACCAGTGAGTGCATGAGAGAGTCACACAGACAGACGGGGTGAGGAGGGCGGGCGGGCAGACAGACAGACGGGGCTGGACAGACAGAAGCACATCCTGCCAGTGAAGGGTTGCCAGTGCACACAGTTCAAATGCTTTGATCTTTATTTCCCCTCCACAGGATTATTGAAGACTCAGATTCTTCACCTACTCGAAAACAGAGCCGTAAGAAGAAAAGGAAGAAAGGGAAAAGTAAAGAGAGGTAAAAACAAACAGCAGTAGGATAATGTTACTGTACTGGTTGATTATTAGACTGGTTGAGTCTTCATGTTGTTTTTCCTCTCAGCTCTGAAAGTCCGTCTCCATCGCCTCGGAGAGAAAAGAAGAAAAACAAGACGAAGAAAAAGAAAAGGTGTGTTTAGGAAGGTTCACGCTTCCTAGTGGATCATTTACAAAGCATCATGAATAAAAAAGCAAATCTTGTGTGTTTTTTTATTTATTTAATTTATTTATTTATTAATAAATGTCTAATATTTATTAATTAAAAGTGTCTAATATATATGTGTGCGCATGTATTTAGGGAGCCGTCAGTGCAGAGTGACCACAGCAGGTGAGTCCTGTCATCTCAAAATTAAACTTACAAATTAACTTGTTTCTGGTGTGTAATGTCCTTAATTTAACTCGAGCACATGTTTGTTTTTTCCTTGTGTGTTTTTGTGGTCCGTGCTTGGCAGCTCGTCAGAGGAGAGCCCTGAGATAAAGAAGAATAAAAGGAAGAGAAGTAGTGAGAACGAGACTCCGCCCCCTATGAAAAGCCGGCGGCGGCGCAGCAGGTCGTCCAGCTCAGCTCGCAGGTAACCGCGTTTAAAAAAAAATATATTTTTTTTTATCTCATCATACATCTGAGCAGTTCAGGGCCCAACAGGGACATCTTGGTGGTCGTGGGATTTGAACCTGGGACTTTCCGGCTGTAGTCCAATGCCTTAACCACTGAGCTACCCCTGACCCTACTGTAGTGCAGCACCCGGTTTGTCCTAATGCGTTATATAGTTTCTATGGTAATAGCAGTGTTGTGTTCTCGTTGTTCAGCAGGTCACCGGTCGCGGTTAAGGAGAAACAGAATGACACGCCTGTCGCCCGACCAGATGAGGGGAGGAAGGGCAGATCACCTGATCGCAGGGGGCGTCACAGAGACAGCCCAGAGAAGGTGGAGGTGAGACAGGTAAGAATTATCGATAGCGTCATCTTGTGGTGAGTGTGACGTGGTGACGTTTTGTTAACAGGAATGTTATGTTCCTCTGTCTTTCAGAAGTCCTCGAGACATTCCATGTCCCCTGACCGGAGCAGGATGGACCGGGAAAGAGAGCGAGAAAAGGAGCGAGGGAAAGAAAAGACCCAAAAAGGGCGCCATGAATCGTCTTCTTTGTCTCGGTCTCCGCCTCCTAAAAATCAGAAAGACAGGCGAGCACGTAACGAGGAGCGAGACCGAGACAAACCTTCTCAACGCAAACGGCATGACTCGTCTTCTCTGTCCCCGTCTCCGAAACACCAGAGGGACAGGAGACAGCGGAGCGCAGAGAAGGAGCGAGAGGACGAGAGGAAGAAGAGGGACAGCAAACCCCAGAAAAGACACGACTCGTCCTCGTCGTCACAGTCACCTTCGCTGCAGAGAGACCGAGCGCGGAGAGGATGCAGTGGTGACAAGGAGAGGGCGTCTTCGCCCGCACATCCCTCAGACAGGGACAGAGCGAGAGACAGAGACGCCGCCCCGCAGTCGAGTCGAGTCAGAGAGAGCGAGAAACGGAGAGATAGAGCGCGATCCAGTGACTCATCTGTCTCACCTACCCGCCGCTCACCACGCGCCAACGGAAAGCAGAAAGAGGCGGAGCGAGCGAGGGAGAGGGAGCGAGAGGAGCAGAGAGAGAAAGAGCGGGCGGAGACGAGAAGAAAAGAGCGAGAGAGAGATGCCGAGAAGGTACAGGAGGAGGTGAAGAGAAAAGAGCGAGAGAGCAACAGAGAAAAGGGACGAGAGGAGACGAGGAGAAACGACCGAGAGGCCGAGAGAGAAAAGGGACGAGATGAGACGAGGAGAAACGACCGAGAGACAGAGAGAGAAAGGGGACAGGAGGAGACGAGAAGGAACGACCGAGAGACACAGAGAGAAAAGGGACGAGAGGAGATGAGAAGAAATGAGCGTGAGAGCGACAGAGAAAAGGGACGAGAGGAGACGAGAAGAAACGAGCGAGAGACCGAAAGAGAAAAAGGACGAGAGGAGACGAGGAGAAACGGCCGAGAGAGTGACAGAGAACGGGAGCAGGAGGGGGTGAAGAGAAAAGAACAACAAGACAGGACATGCTCTGAAGAGAGACGCTCCGGGAAAGACTGCGAGTCGGGAGACAGGAGGACGGAGCGATACAAAGCCGAGACGGAGACAAGGGACGAGAGGGTGAGGGAGGACGAGAGGCAGGGAAGAACCCGAGAGAAAAGTCCACTGGAGAAAGAAAAAGCTCAGAGCAAGGAAAAGGAGAGAAAGAAATCGAAAGGTTCGAGCAGCAGCAGCGACGACAGCAGCAGCAGCAGCAGTAGTGACACCGACAGCAGCAGCAGTGACAGCGACTCTGACAGCTCCTCGTCATCATCTTCATCCTCCTCTTCCTCCTCTTCGTCCTCATCTTCATCCTCTGAGGACGAGAAGAAGGAGAAAAGTAAAGGGGTGCCTCCTGCCGTCATAGCACAAGCCATGGCTCGGAGAGGGCAGGAGAAGGGAAGGAGGGATGCAGACGGGGAGAGCTCCGCCTCTGTAGCGGCACTGGCTCCACCCACCACAAAGGACGACAGGGAGAGAGGCGGGGACAGGGAGTCTACTCAGGAGAAAGATCGAGGAAAAGAGAGGTACACTCCCACCGAGACCTCCAGCCCTCCTCCGTCTCCTCCAGCACGAAGGAGGTACAGTCCTGAGGAGGACACGCACACCCAGGGCAGGGAGCGGGGGGGCGACCGGTACACGCCCTCGGACAAGAACCGAGCGAGCGAGAGAAAGCGGCCGTCTCCGTCTACAGCTCGGGAGAAGGAGAGCCAAAACAAGAGAGCCTCATCGCTGTCGCGTTCCCCCTCACATTCTCCGGCACGGCAACGCCCAGATCCTCCACGAGGGGGCAGGAGAGCGACACCGCCCTCACGACGAGACAGAGACAGGGAGAGAGAGCGAGAGAGAGACAGAGACAGGGAGAGAGAGCGAGAGAGAGAAAGAGAGCGGGAGAGAGAGCGGGAGAGAGACAGGGAGAGAGAAAGAGACAGGGAGAGAGAGAGAGACCGGGAGAGAGACAGGGAGAGAGAAAGAGACCGGGAGAGAGACAGGGAGAGAGAAAGAGACCGGGAGAGAGAGCGAGACAGAGGAAGACCCGGCGATAGAGAGAGAGCACTCTCACGAGAAAGGAGGACAAGAAGCAGCCGGTCACGAAGCCCCCGCAGGCGCTCGCCCCCGTACAGGTAAGTAATGACACCCCGAACAACACCTCAACAAGCAGAACTGAAGGCATTAGTGTTCAAAAGAAGTCAATCGCCATTTCTTTTTCTCCACCAGGTCCCGTCGTTCTCCTTCTCCTGCGTCCCGGCGCAGAAGCAGTCGCTCTCTTTCCAGGGAAAAACAGAGGGAACGAGAAAGGGAGAGAGACCGCGAACAAGAGAGGAAGCGGGAGCAGGAGAGGGAGAGAGAAAAAGAACGTGAAAAAGAGAGAGAGAAGGCAGCAAGGTCACCTCCTCGTCGCTCTTCCTCCTCTTCCTCTACATCTTCGTCCTCCTCGAGTTCGTCCTCCTCCTCCTCGTCCTCTCCTCAGAGGAAACCCGATCCCCCGAAGGACAGGAAGTGCGAGAAGAGGCAGCGCTCTCGTTCCTCCTCGCCTCCTCCCGCTCAGGAATCTCCCAAACGCTCCAGACGGCCGTCTCCGCGCTCCAGGTCTCCTCCCGTCGGCCAATCGGAAACCAGGACGACTTCGAGGGGTCGTTCGAGGAGCCAGTCTCCACGGGAGCGGCGCGGGACCCGGAGCCAGGAACGACCGGTCAGAACGGAGAACGCTGTGAACGGGAGAGAGGAGAAGGAAGTCGTGAAGCAGCAGAAGAGCGACAGCAGGAG
The DNA here is from genome assembly GCA_030014215.1 of Clariallabes teugelsi. NCBI lineage: Eukaryota > Metazoa > Chordata > Actinopteri > Siluriformes > Clariidae > Clariallabes > Clariallabes teugelsi. The sequence continues at coordinate 466,033 of JAQMYG010000008.1, forward strand.
CAGCTCCAGTTCTTCATCATCTTCGTCCTCATCGTCATCTTCGTCCTCATCCTCCGATAGCTCCGACTCCGAGACGGAGAAAGGGTGAGTGGCCGTGAAGTCTTCAGCGTGTGTTTAGTGAATTTCATGTTCAGTGATCTGAAGTTCATCCAGACTTTAAAGTGTTGGTTTTAAAAAGAGCTTTAACGATATTGATTTAGAAGTTATCAAGCAAAGTGATTTAGTAGAGTAACTACAAGGTCTCGTCTTCTCTTCCAGGGGAGGGAAAGCGGCCGTGAGTAGACACTCGTCCTCCTCAGAGCGTGAGGAAGTGAAGAAGAAAAGGTACAGGTCATCTTCTAACTCTTCATGTTTCAATAACAGACGTGGGGTGTGTTATCAGTGCTGAGACACTTTAGACTGTGTGATAACCATCAGACCATGGATACGGTGTTCATGAGTCGGACATGGTGCTGTTGAAGGAGTTTAAATCCTTTCTGTTTCTTCTCGCAGTTCTCCTCCTCCTCCTGCACGTCGGGCCAGAGAGCCTGCAGACTCGCTCAGAGACTCCAGATCACTCAGCTACTCTCCGCCTGCACGTCTGCGCAGAGCTGCGCGCTCCCCTCCGCCCCGCCGGTGAGACACTGACTCGCTCGCTTTCTCTCTCTGAGCCTGATTCCCTCCCTCACATTCTCCCCAACTCGCTCATTCTGTCCCCACTCTCTGACTCACTAATTTACTCACTGCCTCTAAAATTGACTTTCTGACTCACTTGCTGCCTCTATCGCTGACTTTCTGCCTCCCTTCCTCGCTGATTCACTCACTACATCCATCATTGACTTTGTCTCCCTCCTTCACTAATTTACTCACTGCCTCTAACATTGACTTTTTGCCTCTCTCCCTTTCTGACTCACTCCCTGCCTCTATCGCTGACTTTCTGCCTCCATTCCTTTCTGACTCACTTCCTGCCTCTTATCGCTGACTATGCCTCCCTCCCCCACTGTCTCACTCACTGCCTCTATCATTGACTTTCTGTTTCGCTTCCTCACTAATTTACTCACTGCCTCTAACATTGACTTTCTGACTCACTCGCTGCCTCTTTTCCTCGCTGCTTCGCTCGCTGCCTCTATGTGACTTTCTGCCTCCCTTCCTCACTGAGTCACTCAATACCTCCATCATTGACTTTCTGTCTCGATACCTCACTAATTTACTCACTGCCTCTAACATTGACTTTCTGTCTCTCTCCCTTTCTTACTCCCTGCCTCTTATCGCTGACTTTCTGCCTCCCTTTCTCGCTGCCTCCGTCGCTGACTTTCTGCCTCGCTGCCTCCGTCGCTGACTTTCTGCCTCGCTGCCTCCGTCGCTGACTTTCTGCCTCCCTTCCTCGCTGCCTCCGTCGCTGACTTTCTGATCCCATTCCTTGCTGACTCACTCGCTACCTCCATCATTGACTTTTATCTCACTCCCTCACTAATTTACTCACTGCCTCTAGCATTGACTCTCTCCCTTTCTGACTCACTCCCTGCCTCTTATCACTGACTTTCTGCCTCTCTCGCGGAGTCCTCCTCCTGATATAATGTGCTGAATGACTCGTGTCCACAGGACATTTGCAGTGCACTCTCTCATGCAGTATGATCCATTATCATTCTTAAATACTCTAACATCTCTCTCTCTCTCTCACTGTCTGTTTCCAGGAGATCCAGGAGCAGATCGAGCAGCAGGAAGAGAAAATAATCACCAGGAGTCAATCGATCAGGAGGAGAGCTGTACATCACTGATGCTATCTTCGTATATTTCTTTTCCCATGACCTTTCTATTGTCTAACTTTGGGGAAGCAAAACACGGCAGAAAAGTATTTGTAAATGATGATCTGCACATGAATTAAACTGGAGCGAGACGTCATCTCGGATTACCTGCACTCGCGTTTACACACAGGGATTTGGTTTTGGTTTATTTTTTACTTTTATTACGGTGGTGATACGTGAGGAACGAGAGAGAAGTAGAGCTGCAGACGCGTCACGTGTTCCTCTGTGCCAACATACACCTGAATACTCGACTATAAATACAATCAGTGTTTCTCTCACTTCCCTCTCCTGCTCTCTCCTCACCCACCCAATCACCCACCCCCCCCCTCGCTTTGGTCTGAATGTAGATAAGTCACTATGATCAGAACCATCACTGGGTGGAACGTGTCCTGCTTACACACTTGTTTCTTTCACTTTGTGGGAAAACTTAAGGACAAATGAATAAATAATAAATGGTTGTATCTGTATCTATTGTATTTTTTCATTATTATTATTATTATTATTATTAACACGAGTTCTTAATGTGATTACATTTTTTTTTATATTATATGCAGTATGTTATAATATTCCTTTACACCGTCATTTTATGTTTTTAATCATTTTTATGCATACCTTAAGTTGCTTTAACCTTTGTAATATTTAACAAATTGCTAAACGAATATAAATTACACATAATTATCTTATGATACTCCTTACAAAAATCGTGCGTAGTTCTATAGAAATCCGTCCTAAATGGTTTAGCAGTAATAGTAGTAATAACACTACTTTTTTTCCATATTCATAACAAAAATTACAATAACGATGTTGAAAGAATAAAGGTATAACAATATTTAGGTATTTAAAATAAAAAAAAAAGCTTGAATCATACAATTAACTATCCAAAGCTAACAGAACCAAAAGAAGACACACAGTGTAAGCAAACTTTAACAAAGAATTCTTAATTAAATCATAGACGACGTTAACAATAAATAAGTGAAACAGAGAACAGTACACGTGCTGCCTCGGGCTTTGCCTCGGTTAGTAGGATGACGTCACACTTCCGCGCCTGTCACGTCATATTCCAGCGACCGAATTCAAACGCGTTTCTGGCGGAACAAAAGAGGATTGAGTGAGAATTCAGCGATAAAAACTGATTTCAACAAAAAGAAAAAAATGGGTCCGATTGAGGTAAACACTGCTGAGGTTTATTTAAGTGTTTAGACTTTTATCTCCGAGGTTTATTCGTGTTTTTCCGCCTCAGGCTGCTGTTCCACTGCACATTTCACCACAGATTTACTGATTTTATTCAGTTTGCTGATTTTATTCAGTTTGCTGTTTGTCTAGAAACCATTAGAGATTTCAGGAATAAAGATTCATTTATTAATAGTGCTTAGAGATGGGTGCAAAAGTTTGTACCCCCTAAAATTGAACACTCTCGGTACAGTAGATAATACACACCCGAAGTTAAGGTTATAACAGAGAAAATAGAAACAATAGAATTAAGAATTAGAGACGGGGAAATTATTATTATTATTGTTATTATATTAATTGATGCATGTTTGCGTTTGAGGTGGCGATGTGTTGCAGTTCCTCTGTAGTCCTGCAGGTGGCGGTCAGGCAGAACAGCGTCCTGTGTAGCTCGAGCGAACTCTCCACCAAGTGTAGAACTGTAATCCTTAGAGAATCTCAATACGCGTTGTGGTGACATGGTGTCGGATCGTCCCTGGTGATCCTCGTCTCTGAGTTGAAGGGACGCAGGAGCAGGTGAGACGATCTGAAGCTCTGTAGAGACACTGAGCATGAAAATCATTACAGAGTTATCTCAGATCACCGAGAAGTACCGAGACTAGTTGTGTAACACACCAGCAGATGGCAGCACCAGGCTGGACGCACAGTCACAGGGAGCGCCGGGCTTCATAAGTCAGTGTGCCAAAAGACATCGGGACCATTCGGCAGCTTGTGCATGATGATCGTCAGAGAACAATCCACATCGTTGTTGGTGTGTCGTACGGCACAGTCCAGGCGATCCTCACGTGGGATTTAAACATGCGTCGAACATCGCGTACAAATCTGCCAAGAACTTCGTCAGCTTGCCGTGGACGACCCGTCCTTCATGTCGAGAATCATGACCGGTGAAGAAACTTGTGTGTTCGGGTACGACCCTGAGGCAAATCACAAATCAACAGTCTTCACAGTGGAAGAGCTCGTCATCTCCACGACCGAAAAAGGAGACGCAGGTCCGCAGCTCGACCGAGTGCTCGCAACATTCGCCACATTGGGCATCGAGAATTCGTCCCCAGGGGCCGGACCATCAATAGTCGGGTCTGAGGGAGGACGTACGGTGAAAGCCACCGGATCTGTAGCGCATCTCAATGATTTAATCTCGAACAAACTCATAAACCTGTGTCACTGCGATTCATAACTTTATATACATTATTTGGCCATTTAGTTCTTTCTAAATTCCTTCTTTTTTTATTTTAGTGAAACCCAACATTGTGTCGTTTTACTACAAGTTACATTTCTTTGTCTTCTTTCATTTGCTTTTAAATCATAAGAAGTTTTAACTTAAAAATCTTGATAAAAGTCCTGTAATAAAACTGTTTGCGTGTTTCCCCACAGCTCCTGCACATGTCCGTGTTCTCGCAGAGTTTCTCTCCGTGTGGGCGATTTTTAGCAGCCGGGAACAACTACGGAGAGATTGCTCTGTTCAGGTGAGGAACACGAGGGCCGCGTCCATCATCATCATCATCCTCATCATCATAGTTATTCCTCGTCTCCCTCGACGCTGTATAACGTGTACAGAGTGAATTATACACTGATAGTGTTATAGAGAGAGAGAGAGAGAGAGAGCAGTGAAGGTGTGTGTTTAGTCGTCGGTCCGTGCCGTGGCGTGTGTTCACTTTATCATTAATATATAATATTACTTATATTAATGATATATCACAGAATACTGACATATGCAAATGAGCTCTTTAACTCCTCCCTAAATGAACATGGCCTCATGACATCATACACGAGTCATGTGATTTAACTTCACACCTTCATCTTTGTGGTTTTCTCTCTCCAGACTTTAAGCTCAGTGTCACTGTAATTAAACACGACCTGTCTCATCTTCTTGGGCCTCTATGTAGCACTACTGCCACCTTCTGGTGGTCTTCAGGTCCAGTTTAATCCTGGTTTAAGGGATTAAATTAAACTCAGATTAACTTTACTCCTTTACTCATACCTTTAGTGAGAGTTTAACTTCAGTTTTAGTAAAATTAAATTAAACATGATTGTTGAACTCGTTTTGTTTTTAAACTCGATGAAAGTTAATCTCAATTAGAGTTTTTAAAAGTAAATTATTTTATTTTTGGTTTATTATTTAATAGTAATAAAAAGGTTGTGTTTTCCAGCTGACACTTTGTCATGTTTGTTTATAGTTTTTTTTTAACTATATATTTTCATGCTGGTTTATAGTGTGTGTGTTTGTGTGTGTGTGTGTGTGTGTGTGTTCTCCTCTGCAGTCTTTCAGCTGCTCTGAGTCCTGATGCGACAGACACGAGTCAGAAACCCATCATCACCTTTACTGGTCAGTTCTCTCTCACCTCCTCCGTCTTTACTGAGAGAATAAAACAGTTGCAGCCCGACATAACAAATTTCTCTTTTTACCCCCCTGTCTGTCTCTCTGTCGCCCTCTCTCTCTGTCTCTGTCTCTCCCTCTCTCTCTCTCTCTCCCTCCCTCTCCCTCTGTCTCCCTCTCTCTCTCTCTCTCTGTCTCCCTCTCTCTCTCTCTCTGTCTCCCTCTGTCTCTCTCTCTCTCTCTCTCTCTCTCCCTCTGTCTCTCTCTCTCTCCCTCTCTCTCTCTCACTCTCCCTCTCTCTCTCTCTCTCACTCTCCCTCTGTCTC
>JAQMYG010000008.1:497314-512331 GCA_030014215.1 Clariallabes teugelsi
CCACACACACACACACACACACACACACACACACACACACACACACACACACACACACACACTACTCTCATCTACACAACCCAGCATCCCTCAGGTACACACACACAAAAGCTGGGTTGTGGAAGTGAGAGCAGTGTGTGTGTGTTTCTTTCATGTGTTTAGTTTGTACTTGTCTGACACACTCCTCAACTCCCTCTGTCAGTTCATGTTAAAAATATTCCACTGTTGCCAAAAGACAAAGATGTATACAACAATAATAACAACTATCTGAACAGTAGTGATACAGTAGTTCAGGGTGTGTATACGCTGTGTCTCACTGTGTCTCGCTGTGTCTCTCTCTCTCTCTTGCAGCAGGAGGACCGTGCAGTCAGTGCAGAGTTTAAAAGAAAGTGGGCGGAGCTACAGAAGATTCTGGACCGTCAGAGAGAGAAGGGCGGAGTCATCGACCCCGAGGCCGAGTCGAACCGCTTCCTTATTCACATTAACCACGTACGTGTTTAGGGGACGTCACGCGCGCTCACATGTTTCTGGCTCTGTCAGGAGAGGTAGCTAAAACAACAAAGGCATTAATATGCAAATTATAGAATTAGGTGATGTATTAAAATGGTTGTTAGTACTGGGGTAGGTGATTTGAATATGCAAATGAGGAACTATTTGCAACATCTAGCTTACTGATTTGCAATAGGAATGAATATGCAAATTAGGAAACATCTCATATTTTTGCCAAATGCTTTGAATATAACGTTGCCATGACAACCAGCATACATCCTATAATTAACATTAGCTAAAAGATTAAGTCACCTAACCTTAGATAAATAACACTACACGTGTTGACGTGAACTTTAATCTTTTTAACATGTTGTTTATTTTATTTTAAGGCTCCCGCTGAGACCTCAGACCCCGCCTGCGCTGACGCTTCAGATCCTGACTCCGCACAGATCATGCCTCCTCCTCCTCTTCCTCCTGAGTCCTCTAATCAGAACCCTCGTCCTCCTCGAGCAGAGAACGCATCGTACCCGTCTCAACGCCGAGCTCCTCTGGGTCCTCACGGCAGGAGACAGCAGGGGGAGTTTAGAGGAGGCAGGAGAGACAGAGGGAAAGGTGGAGGTGGACGAGGAGGACATGCAGCTCATGCGGTTCCTCCTTATGTGCTGGAGAACCTGACCAAGCTCAGTTTGTCTGTAACAGAAAGCAGCAGGGACAGTGAGGCACCACAGGACACCGGCGGACATTTAGATAGTCATTTAGTCAAAGTGAGAGAGGAGGCGGTAACGACTGTAGGAGACGAGAGGGTTGAAACCAGCCGCCAGGACGCATCGGAGTCGAAACACGATCAGCACGCCGCGTCAAACGGAGCGAGGGAACGAGGAACTGGGCAGGAGCGAGACAGGGGAAGGAGGCACGGACCACGAGGGCCACCGTACACCCGCTGGCACGAGAGAAACTCTCAGTGGGATAACGGCGGGAACGTCCACTATCACCACCACAGAGGAGCGAGAGGACAACGGGCGGGACACCACAGAGGGAACGGGAAGAGCTGGCATCAGAGAACCGAGAGCGAGTTCAAGAAGGAAGGAGTTCTCTGACAGTGGGAGGAGGGAGGAGCGCACACACTGACCAGCTTCCCTCCCAGCTCTCCCACCTGCACCTGCATCACCCACGCCTCTGTAATTACATCAACCTCCACCACTGTAATAAACTCCACACCTGCACTGTAGTCACCCGTGTCCTTATTTCTGCTCAGCACACAGCAAAACACACGCATGCACACACAGATCCTCGTTCCCCAGGCTGGGTCTGCTCAAAAATACAGAAAACATGTCTGAAGTCATACATGTACTGGTGAAACGTTTCTACTGAACTAAGAAGTTATCGAGTTGACATGATTTAACTTCCAGATATACTGCAGAATGAATGCTTCATATAAAATAAATAATTAACGCATTATATCCTAATAAAAATAAGTTTTTTAATTATCATGCATACAGTTCTGAGGTTTACACACAAGGTTTTGCTCTTAAAAAGAAAAACAAGTTCACAAATTTTAAGGCTGAGTGTAAAATAAAAGTATCATTGTGAGCTCAGTATTCAGGTGAATCGGATCATTTGACTCGGCTCACAGTTAGGAATCGACAATTTTTGACTCCCAAATTTATATTGCCTTATGTGCGAGTTTTTACTGGGACTATTTTATTTCTGTGGTTACATTAATGTTATATTTTATAAAACATGCACGATAATTTCTTAACTACTGAAAGACCTACACACACACACACACACGACTCTGTTTACACGAACGAACACGAGAGTCGATTCGTGTCCCTCGACGCAGAAAGAGCCGGGGAGCGTGTTCTTTGCCCCGCCCACTACCGAGAGGCAATGCGCATGCGCAGAAGTGCAGAGCGCTGCGCAATGTTTTCAAATCGGCTCTAATGTCGAGGAGAGAGCGCAGTGCGGCCAGCGGAGTCCCGAGCAGCACCGTGAACACACTGAACCACCGCGGCCGAGGAGAGCGAATGGACATGGAAATAGACCCCGGACACCCCGCCAAGGACCGGGGAGACGTCGAGACGGCGAACCGAGCGCCTTTATCGTCCAACGGCAGCGGCGGGGAGGAGGACGAGGCGGAGGCCGCAGAGCGGCGGAGGGAAGCCTCGGGCTCGAGTAACCCGCGCGCCGGGGATGGAGCGTCGCTGTGCGGCGGCAGGGAGCAGGAGGTGTCGGTGGAGATCGGGGAGACTTACCTGTGTCAGCGCGCGGACAAAACATGGCGTGAGTTAGAAATATTGTATTATAACCACTTGGGGCTGTTTAAACCACTATTACTGTACAGGAATTATAAAGTTATTGTTATGGACCATTCATTTGTTGCCTCCAAGAGTCCAGTTAAATAATCATCTCTCTCTCTCTCTCTCTCACACACACTCCTCTCCCACTCTCTCTCTCTCTCTCTCTCTCTCACACACACACAGATTCAGCAGAAGTGATCCAGTCCAGACTAAATGAGCAGGAGGGCAGAGAGGAGTTCTACGTACATTATGTTGGATGTAAGTGAGCCGATAAATGTTCAGTAACCAAAGTTTTCCTGCAGACAGAAGAAGAAGAAAATAAAATAACCGCTCTTGCTTTATCGTGTCTTGCGTTGCAGTTAACAGGCGTCTGGACGAGTGGGTCGGAAAGGGTCGCCTGGCGCTGACCAAAACGGTGAAGGATGCGGTGAGGAAGAGCGTGGAGGAAGGAGGAGGAGAGCTCGGGGATCAGCCGGAGAGGAAGATCACGCGCAACCAAAAACGCAAACACGATGAGATCAACCATGTGCAGAAGGTACCGGAACACAGAGCTTCACAGTGTTGAGTTAATTGGCTTCTTTTTAACACCGCGTCTAATCATGTGGACACCTTGAGCTTTAGATAGTAATGGTACCTGTGTATATGTCATGTCGTGCTGTGTTGTGTGTTTCAGACGTATGCGGAGATGGATCCCACGACAGCAGCGTTGGAGAAGGAGCACGAGGCGGTGAGGGAGAAACACTGCTAACCCTCTCATTGTTTTTCTCATTGTTCTGTCAGTGCTGAGCAATCCACTGCAGCCAGCATCCCGGATGAGTCTTTTGTGTGTGTGTTTGTTTTTTTCCCCACTTGTGATATTCCTTTCATGCTGTATGTTGGAACTTTAATCCCTGCAGATCACCAAAGTGAAATACGTAGATAAGATCCAGATCGGGAATTTCGAGATCGATGCCTGGTACTTCTCTCCGTTCCCTGACGATTACGGGAAACAGCCGAAGCTCTGGATCTGTGAATACTGTCTCAAGTACATGAAGTATGAGAAGACCTTCAGATATCACCTGGTCAGTTTCACCTGAGTGTGATGTTTTGGTTTAGTTATTACACCACATGGGGCCGCTGTGACACGAGCTGTGACAAGAGACACACAGTGTTTCATTGCAGTTCTAGTTGAGGTTATTTTACACTTTTCTTATTCCTGCTGTGTTTCTGTCGGCGGTTGTGTCTCAGACTCAGTGTCAGTGGAGGCAGCCTTCAGGGAAGGAGATTTACCGCAGGGGGAACATCTCCGTCTACGAGGTGGACGGCCGAGACCATAAGGTCAGCTTTAACTTTAACACACACGCATGAGTCTGTTCGGTAAACCATACAGAAAACCTGAACCATGGACACAGTTACTGATGCATGTTTAGAATAATTATTAAAATCATTTACAGGTGACAGAATAAAACATTGATTTAGTGGCCGAGAATAATTTCAACATGTCGTAAAATATTTGAAGTATTTAAATTTAAGCTTGTGGGAAACTGCTGGTTTGTTTTCGATCTGTCTGGCTTTGGATGTAAATAAACAGATTCATGCTGCATCTTGCACACCACACAAATTTGAGCACAATCTAAAAATATTGAAATTGCTTTTAAAAAAGCAAAATAACGTGTATTTCTAGATACAGTAAATAAACTTGTTAAAATGTTAAAATATTGCTGATGTAAATATTAAGGCTGTAGTTTAGTAACATGAAGCACTTTAATTAAATCTGCGCTAAACAGTTTATTAACCAACAGTGTGTATCTCAGAATTTTCATTTTAAATTCTCTAAAGCTGTAGTTTTTATGTGTTCTGATGTTCGGTCCCGATCTAGCTCTATTGTCAGAACCTGTGTCTGCTGGCTAAACTCTTCCTGGATCACAAGACGCTTTACTTCGACGTGGAGCCCTTTATCTTCTACATCCTCACTGAGGTCAACAGGCAGGGGGCGCACATCGTCGGCTACTTCTCCAAGGTCAGGGAGCGTGTGTGTGTGTGTGTGTGTGTGTGTGTGTGTGTGTGTGTGTGTGTGTGTATTGGCTTGGGTGTTTGTTTATGGGTGAGAGAGCGAAATTTGTTGCTTCTGAGTTTCTCATCTTACTGTGTTTGTGTGTTAAATCCAGGAGAAGGAGTCTCCAGATGGGAATAACGTGGCATGTATCCTCACACTCCCTCCGTACCAGCGCAGAGGATACGGCAAGTTCCTCATCGCGTTCAGTGAGTTTCAGCGCCGCAGCATTTCTTTCTTTCATCTTATGTTTTTATTTTGTGTGTTTTGTGTTCGTCATGGGCTAACTGTAGATCAGCTCAGATCAGACTTCTTCACTGCCATCAATCACATTTTGGTCATTGATAAAATTGTGTGTGTGTGCTCTTTCAGGTTATGAGTTGTCTAAATTAGAGAGTACGGTGGGTTCTCCGGAGAAGCCTCTGTCTGATCTGGGGAAGTTGAGTTACAGGAGCTACTGGTCGTGGGTTCTGCTGGAGATCCTGAGAGACTTCAGAGGAACCTTGTCCATTAAAGACCTCAGGTACGCCGTGTGTGTATGAGCATACTTCACACTCTTTCACCGCACAAGATACCTCACCTTTGTGTTCAAACTAAGCTCATAGGAAGCTCCTGTTCCGTCCACAGCCAGATGACCAGCATCACGCAGAGTGACATCATCAGCACGCTGCAGTCTCTCAACATGGTGAAGTACTGGAAGGGTCAGCACGTCATCTGCGTCACACCCAAACTGGTGGAGGAACACCTGAAGAGCGCTCAGTATAAGAAACCTCCCATTACAGGTACAAGCCACATCACCGGGGTTGATTAATTCTCTAGAACAGCAGCTCTGATGGTAGTGCAGGGTTATTTTAATGCACTCGTTTCTATAGTAACAGCTCATTCAGAGGGAGGGGTACAGCACACACTCCACTGATGATAAACTGATTTAAAAGTCATGCATGATCTTTAATATGGTGAAGTTTTCTGTGTGGAGTTTATATATGTGTGGAAGGAGTCTCCAGTGTCAGTCAGGGCTGAGGCTGTATCTTCAGAATTTTAGAGGGAGAGGGGCTGATGAGGGAATCATTATCACTGCTCTAACTGTGAATGTGAGAACTCATTTCAAGGACATCACTTGACATTTTATGATAAATTACTTGGTGTGGTGTAAGAGGTGTTGGAGGAAAATATTCAGCTTCCAAAGGTGAGAACAGTAACTGTACTTCATCACACACAGTAGTAATTACCGGTTAATTCTAATTCATAACCATCTAGGGGTTGTCCGATATCTAAAAGTTTTACTTCTCCCAAAAATCATCCCAAATTATCTCCCATCTCATTGTTTCCTCTGTTTTGCCATGTTCTTGTTCTTGATTTTTGTTGTTGTTGTTGTTAGATTTCAGTTTGTCTATCAGTGACCTCACCCGTGTGTGTTCTGTTCTCTCCACAGTCGACACGTTGTGTCTGAAATGGGCTCCACCTAAACACAAACAGGCCAAGTTCTCCAAGAAATGACAGACGTAGAGACGGACACTAAATCGTCGTGTTCAGAAGTGTTTGACGAAGAGGGACGCTGTTAGACTGTACATTGATTTTTTTTAATAAAAAACAAAAAAATAAACAAAGCCTGTGCTCGATCTTATTCTCTTTTGTTGTTATCTGATTATACTGTATGGTTGAAGTATGGGTTAGTGTTTAACACAAACTGAGGTGCATGAATAATTGATGTGAGCATATGGAGTTACCTATTGCTCAGGTGACCGGTGTGTGAATGTCCGTGTGTAAGGTGACGCATCCTGCTGGAGAGCAAGACATTTTTTTGTGTTGGGAAGAAAAATGTCTGTCAAAATGACACAAAACACACAAATAACCTTAACATTTCTAACGTTTGCATATTTATAAATAAATAAAAAAACACTTTTATATAAACCGAGTATTTCACTTTTGAATGTTTGAGCTTGTGAAGTTGTGACGCCCCCTGAAGTTGGGATCAGGTTGCTGCAATTTAGGGGAGGGGGAGGGGGGGGGTCTCCTTAACAATGATCCTTTGATGTCGATATAGAAACTGACTATAGTACCTGAAGGAGAACAATGGCTCCATTGGGATCAGAATGACGTGGCGAGCTCTGATTGGCCGCCGCATGCAGATGCCCCCGCCCACCCACAGGTGCACTCAGGAATCTCTGCTGTTCATATCACGCGCCCGGTTTTTTCCATCTCATAACGGGTTCTTTTTCTCTCGTGTTGTTGGTTTTTATTCATGTTTACATTCTTAATGGATTTATTTATGATTTTATTTTATGATCGCGTGAAGAAGTGAAAAATATATAAGTTTATATTTACACAAAAGAAGAAAGAACTCACACACACACACACACACAGAGCGCGAGAGACTCTCTGAGGGGAATGTGAGAGTCGAGCGCAGCCGCGCGTGAGGAGTAAGAAATTGAATTTTTTTTTTTTTTTTTTAAATTAACTCCGCGTGCGCTCTGATTAATAACGGAATTAACGGTCGCTGTTCATTAGCATCATGCTACACACCATCAGGTAAGTGTAATGCGGATTAATTTGCATTTTAAAAACAGTATATTGCTATAAGTATGTGATTAAAATGTTCCTAATGGAGCTGCGAGATCAGAAGTGGCTTTAATCCCACTTGTTCACACACAGCTGTGTTTCTCCTCACAGAATGATGGATTTAGGGATGGAGCTGCTCGTCGCCATGCTCGCCTCTGGTGAATAAACCAACACACACACACACACACACAGGTGCAGGAGAAGTTTCAGTAATCTCTAAATATTAAACACACACACACTGAACTTTGTGTGAATAAAAAGAGAAAATGATTGTGTGAGAAATCACGCCTTTTCTCCTAAACCATGAGCTCCACAGTAGTGTTAAAAGTAAAATTGTACATAGAGTATATTTACTATCATATCATCTTAAGATAAGTGTATTATCACAATATCTTTCTTTCTTTCTTTTTTTAAATGCAAAGGATACAAACTTTTACACGTCTCTGATGTATATCCGGGAAAGGTGTCATTTTCAGAGGTTTATGAATGAATGAATGAATGAATAAACATCCAGTGAGAAATATTTCCAGCGATGCGCTGGAACAAGAAATCCATGTCCTGAATTAAAAACATACTCTGTAATCACAATTATCTGTGTAAAGTTTCCAAAATGTGTAATATTACCCAGGAAAGAAAAAAATAATGGGTTTGTGTTCAACCTCTTTATTTCCGACATTTCTATTGTGTGGTTTGTGTTATTCTGGTTCTCACAGTCGTTCTCTTCACCGTACAGGTTTGTGGTTCATCCCATCATGTGAAGCTCAAGGTAAGTACAGTTTTTTTCTTTTTTCTTTCACCACTTAAGTATAGTATTGAGTTTCCGCCTCAGACTCTAAGAACCGAGAAAGGGATTTGTTTCTGTCCGACCCTATGTACTGTGTGAAAGCTGACACCCGTGTGTTGACCGATCTGCAGGATGCGGAAGGCCTGTTGTAGGAGCTCGTATCGTAGGAGGAAGTGAGGCACAGGATGGGGCATGGCCATGGCAAGTGGACATCCAGATGGGAGCAAGCGGCCATGTTTGTGGAGGATCCATCATCTCTAAAGACTGGGTTCTGTCCGCGGCACACTGTTTCCCCAAGTAAGTATCCAGTGTTTAATGTTCAAACTGCTAGGTATGTTAACTTGAGAATGAGCGTTAACAAACAGTCTCTCATATCAAACTAAAGTTCAGAACTGTTCAGTGATTAAAGCTTGAATGTAAACCTTTCTTAGTTGTTGTAATTCTGAAGAACATCCACAGCCATCTGTACGGTTCCAGAGTGGATTCACTCACAATCTGATGGTGACCTTCAAGCTGTTGGTGTGGTTATGGTGTTTTAGGAAAACTGGTGGATCAGGCAGGTGTGAAGGAGGCCAGAAGAAGTCAGGATCCCTGGAATCTCAGGAGTAGCATGAGTAGCTCCAGAGAGAGAGAACAGAGATTACTAGTTACAATCTTGTTCTGTGACAGTTTAACCGAGGTGTGGCTGCATCACATAATGTACCCTCTGGCATGGGAGGAGCACCAGTGGCATCTAAGTAAAAAAAATACTAACAAGATGTTGCATTAAAGGGAGCTGATCCTCAGCAGTCTTCTATACTGAGGAGAAGTGTACAAGAAAGAGAGGGAATAATACACAACTCTGTTTAATCAAACAGAAACTCAACCCACAATGCTTGACATACTGTACCAGCCCTTTCTTTCTTTTACTACCCTTTTTCTTTTTTAAGTTTCTGTTTTTAGATAACCATACCAGATCTATAACAATGCAGTTCAACCGTTACTTGACTAATATTCATGAGCCCTAAGAGCCTACATCAGAAAACTAAATAACAGTCAAACTAACCAACTAAAGAGAGGCAGTTTTTATCGAGTCGTCTGCGCTGCTCTCTCCGGAGGAACTGGTTTATTTCACATCATAGGAAAACCAAGAAGAACCAAGGATGTGGGTCATTTTGAAACAATGGCAACAGCTCAAGCAGCTACACTTTTTATCTAATCAGTTTTCTGACACTATAATAATAATAATAATAATAATAATAATAATAATACAGCATCAGTGGGGGGAAACGCTTTCTTGTGTGTAATGGTGTGGGATCATCTGATCATGCTGAAGAGATTATTGTTATCTTAAAATAAGGTTGTGATCCAACAGTTATTTAATGATTTAATAACCATGGGGTTCCTCATGCCTCTCCGTTTTTTTTTTTTTTTTTTCAACTGTCCACAAACATGCAGGTAGGCAGATAGGTTACAGTAAATTGCCCCTTTGTGTGAATGTTTGTTTTTGGTGCCATGTTGCTCCCAGCGTTTTTGGGATTGGCTCTGGATCATGAGAAGAACAAAGTGCTTACTGGAGGAGAAGGAATAAATTAATGGAGTGTAAATGGTACATTATACTATAGTATACATTATAAATAGTACATTAATGTGTAAATTTTAGGACTGGAGTTTCCTACAGTCTACCTGAGACTCCACTAACGAACTGGACTCCATATGAACTTCTCCACATTTCCTGTTAGTACTGTGTGTTAGGAGGCTGGAAGTTCAGTATATCTACTATCCATGATCACCCAGATGAGGATGGGTTCCCTGTTGAGTCTGGTTCCTCTTAAGGTTTCTTCCTATTACCATCTCAGGGAGTTTTTCCCTCAGCACCGTCGCCGTCGGCTTGTTCATCAGGGACCATCTGATCATTCTGATTCACACACATTCACATTTCAAATTTCCATATTTTCTTTTGATTGTGTAAAGCTGCTCAGCAGCAACACGGCGCATGTGAGGGTGAGGAACGTCTGGGCTCTTCCGTATGACACATTGACACACATGTAGCAATGTTGTGGATTGGTCTCCGATGATAATTATGCTCAAGTTGGCGAATAGTTTTGACATTTTCTGAGGTTCAGCTCGTTCTCATCTTTCTGATCTCTCGTCGTCGCCCGGTGATGTTCTTCTGCTCTTGAAGCGTGTGTGTCGCTCAAACCCCTCGAACGACTCAGTACAGCATCGCCGCAAACTTGTCAAATCACGTCAAATGTCTCTGTGGCAGATTTGTCCAGTTTCACATGAAATTTCACGTTCGCTCTTTGCTGTTTCATCATGGAGGTCAAGTTAGAACAGTCAGTGGTCAGAACTGCACCAGTTGCACAGCTCCTGTACACAGGACACTGACTTATGAAGGTTGGTGACTGTCACTGTGACTGTGCATGAAGCCTTGTGCTGCCATCTGTTGGCGTGTTACAAAACTTGTCTCAACTTTTTGATACCACCTCGTATTTTCTTTGTTTAAGTTGACTGGTAGATTCTCCACTCCTGTAAACATGGTCATAATTTAATTTATTAATATTTAATTAGTTCCTAAATCAGTGGTCCTGATTTAGCATTTCATTCATATTAAAGTAATAGATATATAATAGAGATATAATATACACCTCTCCCTCACTCTCTGGTCATCACCTCTTCTGTTTTCTCATGTGTCCAGCCCCTCAGATGTGTCCTCATACCGTCTCTACATGGGCCGCTATCAGCTCAACGGCGCTAACCAGTTTCAGATGCTGAGATTAGTGAAGAGGGTTGTGGTGGCACAGGGGTACTCCCTCCCTCAGGAGGGCAGAGACGTGGCACTTGTAGAGCTGGACTCCCCGCTCACCTGGACAATCCACATCCAGCCTGTGTGTTTGCCCAACACCGGCTTCAGCTTCTACAGTGGAACCATGTGCTACGTCACAGGCTGGGGCGACACGCAGGAGGGAGGTGAGTGCCGAAAAATAAGCTCGACTGAACAGGTACAGCAAAGGACACTTGATCTGAAGGGCATGACGCAGCCGGATGAGCACTCCACTAGATAAATAATAGGGGGGTGGGGGTTTCAGTTTACGTGAACTCGGTGCTCCGGTTAGCTGAGACATCACTGGGCTGTGACTGAAAATGTAGCTGTATTAGGTTGGGGTTATGTGAGACCTTTTACAGAGTATAGTGTGATGAAATGCCTCAGTAAACAGGTGTTTAAATACCTCCTTAAGTGTTTAACACCAAGACACTGCAGATAAGAAAGATCTCTGTAGGACCAACATGAGGTGACCTGGAGTAACAAACAGATTTTAAAGACTCTAATCGCATTAATCTACCCTCCAGCTTCTGAGCCAGGGAGTGTCTTTTGGTACACAATAGGGGGAAAAGTCTGATTGGCTTGTTTAAACCAATACAAATGGAAAAAGGACAAACAGCAGCGAATGTTTTCCCTCTACAGTCTCGCTGTCTGGAGTCGGGACGCTACGGGAAGTCGGAGTGCCCATTATCGACAGGGACGCCTGCAACGCCATGTACCAGATCGACTCGTCTAACTCGGACAAAGTGTCCATCCTGTCAGACATGATCTGTGCCGGGTACCAGGAGGGGGGCAAGGACTCGTGTCAGGTAGGAACCACAAACACTCCCCTCTGAACACCGGCACGATGGCACAATGTGTTAAAGGAGCAGTGAGTAATGTTGAGAGCCCTCTGCTGCCTAAGTGGAGAATTACAAGTGCAGTGAAATCACTGGGTGTGTATACAGTACATGTCCACAACAATCTAATAACAGCACCAGTCTGATCTCAGCAAAAATCCCATTTTAACTCAAGTTTAGTCCACATGATGTTTTTTTTTGTTTGTTTTAGAGGTCACTGGTTAATGAAAGTTTGTTACATGGCTGATAAATATTTATTTAAAAATAAATTAATTACAGTAATATAATTACAATGTACATTATAAAATGAAGTCTGCTTTTGTTTTTATGCATACATGCAGGGGGAAAATGGCAGATTAACAGTATATAGCCTGCCTCTGCAGAATAACCAGATTACTGAGCCGAATCCCAAAAGTCTGAGTTTATCTTAGTGAGATGGTCACATGACCACTTACTGTACTGTAGTCAGTGTAGAAATCAGCAAATTGTTGCAATGTGCAAAAAGTTTGCATTTAAACAACCAGCTTCCTTTACAGAAGGAGTCACGGCTTATTAATCATCCAACTGGAGGCGGAGCTTATTTAAATACAGTGGTTAATAACATTGACCCAGTTGTGGGAGGGGCTTATTTAAAGACGGAGCTTGATAATGTAGGTCCAGTAGTGGGAGGGGCTTATTTAAAGGCAGAGTTTAATAATGTTGTTCTGCCTTGGGTTGAAGCTTAACACCTGATTTACACTTTTAGTACCTGATATAGGTATCGTGCACGTCAGCCCTCATGTCTCAGAGCTAGCATTAACGTGAAGACGTCTCCTCTCTCAGGGCGACTCCGGCGGACCCCTCGTCTGTTCCTTCGGGAACGGCACATGGATCCAGGCGGGAGTGGTGAGTTTTGGATTGGGGTGTGCTCAGAGGAACCGACCCGGCGTGTACGCCAGAGTGTCGAGCTTCGCGGGCCTGATCCGCTCCATGGTGCCGGAGGCCCAGCTGCTGGACCGGGCCTGTAAGCGTGCGGCTCCCGGCCTGGTGGTGCTCGGTGTGGTCCTCACAGCCGTGATCCTGGGGAGGTAGTGAGCGTGTTCAGTGGACTCGCGCTGCACTACTGACCTGCAGCCTGGACGTCTCACAGCCTGGAGCCACGCAGGACTCTTTACATAGCTAACACTCATCATCATGCAGAAACGCTACGACAGGAAATCAATCAACCCAAACCATAGGCTTTATTTTTATACATTAAAAATGCATCAGGCTTTTTTTTTTTTTGATGAATGCAATAATGACCTCAGTGTATTTACCTTCAAATTAACACAATGTGTTTATCACTGCTTTGTTTTATAATTGTGTTAAAACTGTTATTTTTGAGTGTTTAATGAATATAGTGAGATATATTTACTGAAATATAATAAGGTACAGCTCACACCTGACTCGGCCTGAAGAAAGAAGAAATGTTTCAATTAATCGATATGATCAGATTACCTCACTCTCGATCTTGTACCAGGGCAAACACTCATAACCATATTTTAAAGTTAATGCATGTATTTATTATACAAAAACACACTTTTTATATATAAATAATGGGCATTGTGTATCAAACTGCATATGAACAGATTTAATTTTTAATTGTTAATTTGAATATTTATAAAGACATTTGCTTTTCATGGAAATTCTGTAAATTCAGTAAACTATCCTATATTGCTCCTGTGTGTGTGTCTGTCTGTCTGTAACTTTATCCATAGATGACCTAACGTAACCCTGGAGCTGATGGACATCAGGAGCTGTGATATTGTCCAGTCTGGAATATTCTGTGGAGTTGAAACAGCTGATGAGGTTTAGTGTGTTTTGCAGACGTTCTTATCCGTAACCGTAGGAAGTGGCGGGTGCGGCACCCCCACATCAAGGGCTGCACCCTTACCTTTGTTGCATTGAACATTGGCAGGGTGAACTCCTCAGTCAGACATAATGGAGAGCTGTTTTATTTCCCAGAGCTTGGGTGGGAATAAAAAAAACAGTGGGTTATTTTGGATTTTATTTAAATATGCTTGTTTCTGCATATTTAGGAAAAATGTACAAATAAACTATGGACATCTGCTTTCATATATAAACTCGCACCATGCAGTAGATAATGATAGTGTAACAAAGGATAGTACAGTACATGGTAGAGGGCAGTTTCATGAGCCTGAATCCTGATGAGGACAAATTTCCCTCTTTCACACAAAATGGGGGTGACATCCTTCAGTCTCCCCGTGAATACACCCCTCCACTGTCCCCCTTCAGTGATATTAAGATATAGTAGACCAATAGGATTAAATGACGAGAAAAGTGTTGGACAGAGCGTCAAGCCCCGCCTCTGCCCTTATCCAGAGAGACTTCGTCAGAAACACTGAGGGCACAGACCAGGAGCAACAAAACCAGTCGCTTTATTTTATTAGCTTTATATAGTTTAAATATTTAATATATATATTATACATAATGTTTAATAGATTAGATGTGAGGCGGCACGGTGGTGTAGTGGTTAGCACTGTCACCTTGCACCTCCAGGGTCCGTGTTCGATTCCCAGCCAGGCTCGAGTCCCATCTCTCATGGAGTTTGCATGTTCTCCCCGTACTTGGTGGGTTTCCTCCGGGTACTCCGGTTTCCTCCCACAGTCCAACGAAATGCAGGTTAGGCTAATTGGCGTTCCCAAATTGCCCATAGTGTGTGAATGAAGGTGTGAGTGAGTGTATGTGTGTGTGGTCTCTCAACAGCACGCCTGCACCGGTGTCTAATGTTAACTAACAAAAGTGAGGCAGCAAAACATCCTTTATTATTTTTTAAAAAGTTAAATTCCCTAAGAGTTAAATCTACTAAATATATTAGGTGAAATTAATATAGAATAAATCACACTATTGTGTTAAAGGTCACATGTTCAAGATCTATACAAGAATAAATAAAATTTAAGGTCTGTGTATATTTTATGTGTGTATGTGTTGACTGTATATACAGGTGTCTTTTTTTTTTCTTTTTTTTTCTTCTTTCAGATAAATTGTATGCATATAATGTTTGTGTGTTATTCATAGTCATTCTCTTTAGATAATACCAGTTTAATAAAGTTTCATTCATATATTTATATATATATATATATACACTACCATTCAAAAGTTTTAGAACACTTTCTAACTCCATGATGGTTCCTGATGTTTATTTCTTTCTACATTGTAAAGGAATGCT
>JAQMYG010000008.1:517453-527472 GCA_030014215.1 Clariallabes teugelsi
TTTATCCGACGTTGTGCAGTCAGAGGGTGAACCCAGTAGCGGCGGCGATTTTTTCTCTCCCTACGTCGCCGTATTATTTTTAAAATATTTTTTATATATTATAGAAAAATATAATAATTTTAATTACAATTTTTAAAACAAGAAGATTCATGTCTAATATAGCAAAATGGTCAACATTAAAAGGAGGCACCTCAAATAAAATGACAAGGGCTTTTATATCCAGTTCCCGACACACTGCCCCCACAGGTTAAACACACAAACTACAGTTTGGGCTGCAGGCTGGCGTTAGACAGAGACAAACGAACGCTGGTGTAGAAGTCAATCGAGCGCCGCCACAAAATGCAACATAAATGTCAAGGACGTTCAGAGCGCGTTCGTTTATCCAAAAATTTAACACACGTGTGAACAAGGCCTTAATGTCTTTTAACAGACATGAGCTGTTGAGTTTGTGATGATGTAATGTGGAGGAGAATTTAGTTTAATGTTATTATAATCCTGTAATAAAGGTATAAAGTAAGATTTCAAACTTAACTGATTGTTTCTACTATAAACTGAAACATTACTCAAAACATGCAGATGTAAACCTAACTAAGTACACGTGAGTGTGTGAGTGTGTGTGCGCGTGCGCCACAGCGTTTGATTTCAGATCGACTCGACACACTTTTGGCCTCAATGGCTTTCCATTCGTGCGTCACGCAGTTTTAGTAATTACACCTGAACCTGACTTAAAGCTAAATAAATGAATAAATCAATAATAAAAAGTAGCTCGAGAGTGACAGTAACATGACGAGTCACTAAATAAACTAAAACACTCAGAGTTAAAATGCAATGTTTATAAATTAAAGTCAGATAATAATCAAATAATTTGCTGTAGTTACAAAACTAAATATATTTAAATGTTAATTAATTATAAATCATATAAAAATGCTATCTAATAACAAAAAGTACATCTTATTAGTTTCACCAATTAAATGATAAAAATCGGAAATTATTTTTGAGGAGGAACAGACAAATAAAATAATAATAAAAAAATGTTGTTGGTCTTTTGGCTGCTCCCGGCAAGTGGTCGCCACAATAATTAAAAGTAATAATTTATTAGAACTACACTGTTGTTGTTTGTTGTTGTTGAACTTGGCCTGCGCTACAGTTCCGCTGCCTGACCTCATGACGTATTTATCACCCCCAACAGCACATTCGCCATTTTACACCCAGCTGATATTACTGTCGAATAAAAATGAAAAGTAAATCTTTATCGTCTATAATTTATCCTAGTCAATATATATATAGAATAGATAATTATTTAAACTTTGGCGAATTGAACGTTTCTGTCATGTTTATAACTCACTTTACAGATCAACTATCATCGGTTGACGGTTCCTGCGCGGCGTGGAAAGTGCGGCTGTGAATGCGCAGGGCGGTGCTGTGATGCAGACTGTAATGGCGGACAGGCGAGGTGTACAGGTTGGTTACGCCATGGCGGCGCTCTGTATTATTCACTGTTTTTGACTAAACCGCGCTCAGAGGTGAGATGTAAAGGTTTGTGAGGTTTCGGATTTGCACCGGAACTCAAGCGACGCTTTCTAAGATGCGACTGTGGCCCTGAGTCGGAGTTAAACTGCGTGTTTTCCTCAGCGCTCAGGGTTTGGTGTTTTTTTTTCCCGGCCGACGGAGCGGAGTGTAGGCCTGACCGCTCGCGCGCTAGCACAGTTAGCTCAGAGCGCTCGCGCATCATGTCACAGGTCTGGATTTTAATAGTTTAAGATTAGAAACCTGACCGGAAGTGAAGTTAAATAAAAAGGTATGTGTTTATACTCTTATAGCGGAAAAATCACACTCATAACGCTTTAAATGAAATGTAGTGCGATAACGATATACGTATTCACAATAACAACATAATATTAATGTAACATTACTCTACGGCGTGTTTAATTTTGATTGCGCTTTATTTTATTTGACTTTGTCAATTGAATTAGTTTTATTTTTATTTAGTCTGAAATCTGACTAACACTTTAGCGCGTGCACTGTTGTTAGCATGATGCTAATTGTGTTCCGCCAGCGTCTCCATTGGCTTTTCTTTACACAAAATTATACTTATTCCGGCGGAGTTTACACGAAAAGGACTAGATTTACCTCAGGTAATTGAAATTTAATGTGCCGATTGAAGAGGTTGTTTATTTTAAAGCCCGTGAGCTGAGGTAACTGAGGTGAGCTAATGCGGCTAACACCACTGAGTCTGCGCGTGAACGTCACTATTAACGACAGAGCGCGAGCGCAAACAAAAAGTTATATCTCTTATGTCACTTTATTCGCAT
Organism: Clariallabes teugelsi; assembly: GCA_030014215.1. Classification (NCBI taxonomy): domain Eukaryota; kingdom Metazoa; phylum Chordata; class Actinopteri; order Siluriformes; family Clariidae; genus Clariallabes; species Clariallabes teugelsi. The sequence goes on from JAQMYG010000008.1 coordinate 519,766, forward strand.
CCGAGTGAGTTAATACAGTGCTAGCGTTCTGTGTGTGTGTTTGTTAGGGTTTGTGTGTGTGTGAATATTTACTAAACAGGCTTAGCGCTCAGTCTTTACAGGGTCACGTGATGTCTAAATGAATACGCGAGCTGGCTGTGAAACACTGCTGCAGGTTCTCCTCATATCGAGATTCCCGCTTTGTGAAACTCGTTCAGACAAACTTTTAGTTCATTAATTTTGAATAAACGCATCTCTAGTGTATTGTAGTGTAGATGCTCCGCCCCTGGTGGGCGTGGTCATTACTACAGCAGTACTCATGGTTTGTGTTTTCAGTTCGAGTCTTTATACACGCAGACCTTTTTTGATTTTAAAAATGCTTTTGAATGAATTTGCTTGGAAGTGGGCGGAGTTTGTGTGGTCATGTGACTTGCCGTTTCTTCAGACTGATCTAGGATTATCCACGAGAATCATGGAAAATCCACGAAAATCCACGAAAATCAGTGATATTGTTTTATGCCCCGTGATGACTATGTAGCTTTCCGTTGCTATTGGCAACACTGATGATCGACCTCTTCTCAAACATGTACACCATAACTGCACACACACACACACACACACACACACACATAGTGTGTCTTGTCATATTGGTTTAGGTGGACCAGCACAAGTTAAGGCGGCACTGAGAAATCCTCTGCACTCGTCACTGTGCTTCGTGTTGAGCTAGTGTGAGTGTGCTAATCATCCTGTCATGTGTATGTGGAGAGAAATGTGTATGAAATGAAAATGGTGGTGATGGCGTTAAAGTTGAATCTTTTTAAGCTGGTCTGTTTGCTTTAGGAACCACTAAACCACTCCGCCGCACCACTTTCTTTATGTAGAGATTAAGCACAGGCACCGCTAGGAGAATGCCGTATGCTGTCCTCCAACATGTCTGTGGAAGATGTTTATACACTGAATGTTCTTAATAAATTCTGAGAGTTGCACCGTTCTCACATGCTGTCACATCAGTGTCTCGGGCTGATCATCTTCACTCCCTGTGTGTGTATGTTTGTGTGTGTGTGTGTGTGCAGTAATAGCATGGATCCAGACAGCGGGGCGGACACCCAGCGAACTCTCAGCCTGCAATGGAAGAGCTACAAACTCCTCCAGGACCCAGCCATCCGCAGGGTCGCTCAGAAAATCTACAGATACGATGGGATTCACTTCAGCGTCCAGGTACGCAGTGCAGACCGCTTTACACTTCCAAACCTGAGAATAAACACGTTTAGGAAGTGTGTGTGAGCTGTGTGAATGTTCTCAGCACCGATAACAGCACACTCGATGCTCAGGGTGTGAAATGTTTATAGTGTGTTTGGGGTTTAATTTAATGCACATGTCAGATTTTAAAAAACAAATCATATTTTATACATAAATGAATGATTAAGAAAATGATTGATATATTTTTGTGCTTTGTTGGTACTCAGGACTCAGGGTTTCCTCCTGTGGGGGAGTTACGTGACCCCCGACCTCGGCGAATCTGGTCCAGACACACGGAGATGACACTTCCTCTGCCCAAATTTAAGGTACGTCCTTAAAGTCGTTTAAATATTTTAAAATGTTGTGTGTTTGAATGGAACTGAAATGAAACGGTCTTGACATGTTTTTTTTTTTTTTTCTTTTTCTTTCAAATTTGGGAAATTAAACACTGGTTATCCCGTTTATTTATGGAGTTGTTGGAGCACTTATTTAGCACCATCTCCATCCTTTTACACGTTCTTTATTTTTATCTCTCTTGCTTCTTAAGTGTTATACAGCCGTTTTGGACACTTGTTCATCTTTGATGATATCTGAGGGTTACATCAGGTTTGTTAAGTTAAAGGGATGACCCTTTTCTCCCCTCTTGCCCTCCGGACAGCTGGACGAGTACTACGTGGGTCCCATCCCGCTCAAAGAAGTGACGTTTGCTCGCCTGAACGACAACATCAAAGAGCCCTTCCTGTTAGAGATGTGCAATAAATTTGGTGAGGTGGAGGAAATGGAGATTCTGTTCCACCCCAAGACACGGAAGCACTTGGGTTTGGCACGCGTCCTCTTCACCAGCACCAGAGGGGCCAAAGACACGGTCAAGCACCTGCACAACACCTCCGTCATGGGCAACATCGTTCACGCACAACTCGACATCAAAGGTACGTGTCTCTCTTTGTGTGTGTGCTGGTTAAAATGGAATCGGTATGAAACTAAAACCAGAGCGGAAACTGAACCCAAATGCAAATGATATTTTACGGCTCTGAAACTGACTCTGGTTCCTAACCCCGCGACGCCTCTGCGTTCTGCACTCCGATTGGTCAGAAGGTGTTCTGGAACAGCAGCTCCGACCAGAGTGCAGCTGCAACATCACACGCTTCCTGCTTTAATACATTGTCCTTTCTATAGTAATGATTCGTTCTGAAAATTAAGTTAATTGTCTCACCCTTGCTATTTCTCAGTAGTAATAATTTGTTGTAAATGTTCTCATAGACAGGTTTATGTTATGATGTGGGATTGTAATGGCAGCACTCACTGTGGTATAACTGTGATGTGTGTGTGTGTAGGCCAGCAGAGGACGAAGTACTACGACCTGATCGTTAGTGGATCGTACACACCTCAGACTGTACCCACAGGGGGAAAAGCCCTGAGCGAGAAGTTTCAGCCCCCTGCTCCAGCGCAGCCCGACACTGTGAGCACACACCCCACACACACCCCACATGCACCCCACACATGGCCAGTACTTTACATTTGGGTTATTTAGCCTAATTGCGTTTATATAACCGATAGTGCAAAAAACATCTAACACTTCCATGAGATTATTCTTTTTATTTTCTTAATGCACTAATTAAGCCCTGCCTCCACCGCCCCCCCTCCCCTTTCCTCTCTCTGTGCCTCAGTCGTCTGATATCAGGCGGAAGCTCTCTACCGATCAGGTGCCTGTCCCTCCTCTTGGCAGCACCACTCCATGCTCTGTGGACACCGGATTTCCAGAGCAGCGCCTGGACACACCTCCGCCCACCCTCAGTGGGACGTACACCCCCGGCTCCTCGTGCTCCTCGCAGGGAGGTGGAACGCCGTACACCTCACGCTCTGGAACACCCTTTTCCCAGGATTCAGGATACTCTGGGGGCAGGTGGGTGCCATTACTTACCCGAACATGTCATTCTGTACGCTTTTCATGCCCATATGCCGAAGGACAGCACTCTGAACGATTTCCTGTATGTTTTTCAGGCACGGAGCGTTTGGCAGCGGTTTCCCCGCGCAGGACATGATCCCATCATCTTCTTGCTCTTCGTCCGCCGTTTCGTCCTCGTCCGGGTTCAAGTCTCGCTATTACGACGAGCCTCACGGAGTTCCTCCACAAGATCCCACAGCGTACCAGCGGGGTCGGGCCGGGTTTCCTCCTCCACCTCCTGTCCCCTGTTACCCCCCGTATCACAACGCCGGTGCTGCTGGCATGCACATGCCCCCTCACCCTCACATGCCCCCCTCGGGTTCCCTGTACGAGTCTCCGCCTGTGGCCGAACGAGAGCGGGACAGGGAGCGGGACCGAGACCGGGGGCAGAGAGACAGAGACAGGGAGCGAGAACGAGACTCTGGAGGGCGCTATGGAGCGTCTCGACGTTCTTCTTATCACCACCAACAGGACGCGAACTCCTCATCCAAGTCGTCCTATCATTCGCACCACTCGCACCGGGAGGAGCGGGACAGCAGGTCGTATCGAAGGGAGAACTCGGCCTCGAGGGAGCACGGAAGGCACCGAAACCACCACCATTCGCACAACCACCATGGGCGGAGGAGGGACAGCAGGGACCGGGAGGGGGGGGATTTCGCCAACAGCTCCGACCCACGATACAGAGGACACACTAACTCCAGCCATCGCTCCTCCAACAGCATGTCTCCTCCACCCGCCTCATACGGAGCATACAATCCGGCTAAAGAGCTGCCGACTCACGACGCTCCGTCTTCGTCCCGTCTGGAGCCGTCTCCCCCCTTCAGGTCAGGAGACAGGCCAAGCACAAGTGGTGATAACGATTATCGATCCCACCATGCACCGCTCCACCCCCCGCCTCCTCCTCCACCGCCTCCTCTTCCTCCTGCCTCCGTCATCGCGGCGGCAGTGGCTGAAACTCTGAGCTCGCTAGACTTCGGGCAGGAGAGTCCAGTCCGGGAGGAGCAATGGAGTAAACCCAAACGACGTCCCAGCACCCCACCTCAGCCCCCGCGCACCCCCCCACCCTCCTCCCCGCCCCACGCCTCTGTTCCTTCCTCATCCACATCACCATCCTCCACCTCTTTGCCTCACCACCACCCCTCCTCCACAGCGTCCCTCTCCCCGCCACACGCGCTGCGAGACTCCTCCTCCCCGGAGCCGGACTCCACCAATGAGAGCCTCCCGTTTGTTCACCACTGCAGCAGTTTGGACTCGCGAATTGAGATGCTGTTAAAGGAGCAGAAATCCAAATTCTCCTTCCTCGCCTCCGACGACGAGGACGAAGAAAAGAAAGACGAAGGAGCACAAGGAGGCTCAAGGAAGCCGAGGGAAGAGGGTGGAGACAGGGAGATGGACGGAGCACAGCAGAGGAGAATAGACAGAAGGAGCAGGCTGAGAAAACAGACGGCTCCACCAGGGGGAGGAGAAGCTAGGAAAAGTCCCACAGACACGGCCTCCTTCGCCGCCTCCGTATCGCTGTCGGAGACGGCGCAGGTTCAGCAGGTCCTTGTGCACGAGGAACACCTGCCGTCTGACACGCAGAAGGTTACAGGTGCACACACACCTCCTACCTACAACGGAGAACAACCGGTGAGTGCAGTTTAATACGGTCAGTGTAGTTTATGATAGGTTCACTTTTCTCGTTTCTGTTTTGTCTCGTGTGTTATGAGCAGTAAAATATCTGACCCATAGTTCTTGTGAATCAGTTTCCCGTACGATGCATTGCATTGTGGGATTGATGGGTTGTTTGTCTGGCTTTAATCATCTCCACCTCCTCGTCTTTCAGCCGTCCCCTCATTCCTCTGGAGAAGACATGGAGATCTCTGACGAAGATGATGGCGGTGGCGGTGGCATCGCCACAGTAACGCAGCACCACGCCTCGTCGTCGTCCTCCCCCGCCCCGTCATCCCAGTCGGCCCTGCCCTCTCAGAGCGCCGACCCCTCGTCCGGGTCGCCCCCAGACAGCACGCAGCACTTCGGCGCCTCCATGGCGCTCCCTCACATGCCCTCCTACCCTCCGCACCTCCCGCCTCCTCCCCCACCTGGCTTCTCTCTCCAGCCCCCACCTCCTCCCCCGGGCGTGCCCCCTCCCATGCCACATATGGAGCTCCACCCGGAGTACCCCATGGCACCCCACTTGTACGACTACGCCAACTCCGTGGAGCTGATGAGCCAGTACGCAGGCACGTCCTTCCAGATGCAGGCGCACATGCTCAGCCGTCTGCACCAGCTGCGGGAAAAGCACACACCCGGCTCGGAGTACCCGCCCTCTTACCACCTTCACTCTCTGCCCCCTCCCCCACACGCGCCACACCCCCACCACTCCTACATGGACCAAGACGGAGCTGCAGGGAACCACTACGACCAGGACCACCGCTACATGCCTCCTCACCTGCCCGCGTACCCGTACCCGGACCCTCATGCCTCTCAGCTGCCCCCTCACCACCCCCATGCCATGCCGCCGCCCACTCACTCCCCGTGGCCGCCTCACGTCATGCCCCAGCACTACCCCTCCCATTACCCGCCCCCGACATACGGCGCCGTGCCAGGCGTAGACGGCGAACAGTACCCCATGCCCATGATGGTTCAGAACCCTCACGAGGCCACGGTCCAGTTGGTTCTCTCCGCTCTCATAGACGAGATGAAGAACATCATGCAGAGGGACCTGAACCGAAAGATGGTGGAGAACGTCGCCTTCGGGACCTTCGACGAGTGGTGGGAGCGTAAAGAGAGGAAGGCCAAGGTGAGACCAGATTCTTAACTCTAGATCACTTGTGTGTAACATCTTCATTTTCGTTTGTAAAATTCCATATAAGGAGACTCATTAACATAAACCATGTTTGATATTTAAATAAGATAATCATTAACGAGATTCTTTGATTTCATATTCGGGTTATGCGAAATCATCTTATTTATTTAAGATGCACAACATTTTACAGTACATAACTTAACTTGTGTTGTACTAATGACTTGAGCGGAAGCAGATTGATAAATCACGCCAAACAAGGCTAGACGTTCATTCAGGACAAAAGTAATGGCGCCCTGTAAAAGGCAGAAACGGTAGTGTGTGTGTCTGTTAGCTGATGCGCTGCAGTGACCGAATTGCCTTACTGTAAGTCTTAAAGCATGCCGCTCTCTGGCCGCGCTCTCAGAGTTTGAGTTTTGTGGGCGTGGCTAATTCTGACTCAGTGACTCTTTACATATACAGACTGCGCAGTGCATCTGTCCCCTTTGCGATGTATATGGATGCGTTTGATTTTCTCTGCTGTGCTGTATAAAATAAATTTTAAAAAAAGTTTTACACACTTTGCCATAATCCACCTCTTCTTTTTTATTTTTTCCTTTCAGCCGTTCCAGACGGCGATGAGGGCCGTGTCGGTGGTGCGTGACGAGGAGAAGAAGGAGGAGAAGACGACGACGACGATGACCAGCCGGCCACGCGAACCCTTGATGTCTCTGGTGGACTGGGCCAAGAGCGGCGGCATGGAAGGGTTCTCTCTGCGCGGGGCGCTGCGTCTGCCTTCGTTCAAGGTTGCATGTGTTCTTTCACCTGGCATACAGATACATGTTTCTTTACATTAAATGCAAAGAGTTTTATTGTGCTCTATAAAACAGTAGGTGTGAAGCCAGGCTGCCTGTGTGCCGTGCCTGTGTTAACTGTGGCGTTTATTTTGCAGGTGAAAAGGAAAGAGCCTCAGGAGCTGGAAGAGGACGAGTCACTGAAGCGAGTCAGACCGTCAACTCCACCAGACGAGGAGGATGAAGGTGAAATGTTCAGGCTTCTTTACGCGATACTGGCACAGATACCACAAATCCAGCTGATTCTCACCATGTATTTAGTAACTTCTATATTTGAACATCCATGTTGCTGAAAGGAAACAAAAGCACTTTAGACGAGTATAAACTCAATGTTCAGTGTGTCTCTGGTTTCCTGAACCCTCAAGCTCCGTCTAGGTCAGAGGAGCGCTCGGTTTTTGCTTCGAAGGCATAAAATGAAGAGAGTCTGCGCTGCCTGTGTGACCTGACTGTCGTAAACAGATCGTCATGTGTAGTTGAACACTTTGCCTTTGGTTGAACCTCAGCTTGTAATCTGATTATTTGCGAGATGATTGACAGTGTACGTGGATTTCCTGTCAAGTTGAAAAATGCAAACACTGAGTTTTATTTTTTGTTGGTTTCGTGGAGCATCAGGGTGGTTAAAAAAAAGCAAAGATGCTTAAGGAAATCAGGAAAACCACCTAAAGTAGTGGAAAAGACCTATGATGTGTAAAACTCGCAAATCACGACTTTTTGTACCATTTCTTGTTAAAGCGTAGGTGGTTACACAATTGGTCTCCTTTCGATATTAACACTGTATTAGAAGTGAAACATGGTTTAAGAGGGAGCACAGTGTGTATACAGTATCCTGTTGAGCTCTAAACTGATTTCTTTGTTTGTGTGTGTGTGTGTGTGTGTGTGTGTGTGTGTGTGTGTGTGTGTGTGTGTGTGTGTGTGTGTGTGTGTGT
>JAQMYG010000008.1:533082-545413 GCA_030014215.1 Clariallabes teugelsi
ATTAAAAAATAAGATGACATACTTTGTGCTTGGTTGTGGCAAAAATGAAAACAAAGCTATAATGAAACAAAAGAGAGAAATGGAGTACAGGACATTACAAATACTTTTTTTTTTTTTTTTTTTTTTACAAAATATGAAATGTTAAAAAAGCCTTATTGTAAGAACAAGCACAGAGCGTAACCCCTTTTCTTCCGTCTCCCTCTTGCCAGGCCCTCACCATTGAGGAGGAGGTAGACGTGGAGCAGCTGGCTGATCTGTCCAGCTCCACGTCCGACTCGGCCGACTCCGACTTCGGCGTGGACGAGCGCCTCGGGTTCGAACGTGAGGAGGTGAGGAAGAGCGAGCGTCTCTTCCTGCAGGAAGCCGGAGTCACACCGTCCACCCAGAGGAAGACCGTCCTGTCCCCGTCCACTTTCCCGGCCTATCTGTACTCGTACAAGCAGCGCAGCGAGTTCGAGCAGATGACCATCCTGTACGACATCTGGAACACGGGGCTGGACCAGGAGGACATGCGCCTGCTGAAGGTCACGTACGAGAAGCTGCTGCAGGACGACCACAACACGGACTGGCTCAACGACACGCACTGGGTCCCTCACACTAATATCCTTTTTAATCCTTATTTGTGATATGTTAGCGTTTCTATAGTAACGGCTCGTACACAGGGGCTCTAATAATAACCAGATTAACCAAAACCCAAACCGCAGCATTACGTTATATTGTAACGTTCAGTCGAGTCTCCGTTTAGGGTTTGTTCAGTTTCTCCTCTCGCAGTTCTGAACCTTGACCTCTGCTCGCACTCACCAACATCCCGAACCCGCGGCGTAAGAAGAAGGCGCCGGGCGGGCAGCTGAGGCAGCACGTCACAGGGTCGGCCCGTAGCGAGGGTTACTACGCCATCAGCCGCAAAGAGAAGGACGTGTACCTGGACCTGGACCTCCCGGAGACCATGCAGGAAGCCGCGGACTACGACGTGCCGGTACGCGTCCTCACACACGTGTTTGTAGGAAGGTGGACGTCACGTCAGAGTCGCTCAACAGCAGCACTGTCATTAAACACACACTGCCAGATTTATTACATAAAGAATTTTACGCTACATTCCAGTCAAGATCTGGGCTTTTCTTAAAAATCAGGCACATCACATGACGCGTCCTAAATGTTGTAGGTTAAATATTTCAAAATGTATTTATTTCCAAAATATAATTCTATGATTTTGCTTATCAACTTCAAAAGACTGGAGTTTGTGTCAGATGTTTAGATTAGGTTTGTTATTAAGCTGAACTCTGACACTGTTCTGTTTGCTCTCTCTCTCTCTCTCTCTCTCTCTCTCTCTCTCTCTCTCTCTCTCTCTCTCTCAGGGTTCGAACCGTGTGCTCTCAGAGAGGCGCTCCGAGCAGAGGCGTCTCCTCAGCGCCATCGGCACGCCTGCCGTCATGGACTCGGACCTGCTGAAACTCAACCAGCTCAAGGTGAATCCTCACACTGCGACCTTCACTCTGCCTTATCACACACTCGCCTCTGATAACGGAGTGTGTCCTGACCTTGCACCTGGGGGTTTTATTGTACGAGGGGGAATGATGCAACTCCTCCTCAGTTTTATTATTATTATTATTATTATTATTAGAAGGGAGGAAATAAATGACTGTCCCGGTTAAACAAGTGACGGGTTATGAGTTTCTAAACAGAGCTGATGCACCTGTTCTCTACACATCACTTTAAACATAACACTCAGTTTTGGTCTGAAACAGAATGTAGATATTAAATTCGTACTTTTTGTTTCTGAACAATTAGCCCCGCCCCCTTTTCCTTAAAAGGGAAAAATTGAGTCGTGTGACATACGCAGTTTGCCATATCTTATCCTCATGTCTAATACTTGGATTAGTGTTTTTATTATAATTACACTCCACCTCACAGGATCTGCAAACTTCACACACTGCTGCTTTAATCCAGAAACACTTATGTTTTATATGCCCCATTCAAAGTTCAAGGAACTTGACCTTTGACCCTTTAAACTCCCCCCACCCCCGCTGAATGTTTAAAGCGCAGCCTGTGATGTGAAAATGGATGGCTTGTGTAGTGCCAGGTTTTATATTAAACTTATATATTAAGCTACTGATGTCTGGCTTGTGATTGGTCAGAAGGTGTTGTTTCTATAGTAACAGCTCATTCACAGGAACTGTTCAATAAACAGATTCTTCAAATTGTAATAGTAAAAATTTTCCTGAGATGTAAGATGTTTAACATTAAGTAGAAAGGAGTCTCCAGCGTCGGGTGTGTAAGAAGAATAAATCACTCACGGGGCTGATTTAGAAAAATAATCAACTTCAAGATGATCTCAGTACATCTGCTTTATCATAGTGTGTGTGTGTGTGTGTGTGTGTGTGTTTATCTGGAAATCAGTGTATAACTGGTCAAACTGGGATTTTTTGTTTATTTTGTTCGTGTCTTTGTCCGTCTGCCTGCAGTTCCGCAAGAAAAAACTGCGCTTTGGTCGCAGTCGCATCCACGAGTGGGGTCTGTTCGCCATGGAGCCCATCGCCGCAGACGAGATGGTCATCGAGTACGTGGGTCAGAAGATCAGACAGGTGAAGCTCGCTCCTCATTTCCTTCAACGATTTTTGTTTCACGTACCCTCATTATCCTCACTCACTCACTCACTCACTCACTCACTTTTCCGCTCTGTGATCACCAACGTTGTCATCACACACACAAAGTCCCGTATGGGCGATGCTGAAACCCCGCCCACTCTGATTGAAAAGAAAAAAAAAAGCCCAAAGAACTTGCACTGTGTAGCTCCATTCTATATATATACACACAACATTCGTTTCATTATAACTGGTTATTTCCTTTAATACCCACCTGAGACACAGGGTTTCATCACCCACTGCACACATCTCGTAGTCCAGCTCTTACAGAGCATCCTGAAAATATAATTCATAACAAATTCTAAATCATGTTGCACTTCTGAGGTTTTTGTTTAGACTCGCCTTCATGAACATTTTTGAGGTTTTAATCCAGAGTGGATGAGATGTACAATCTACAGGAAGTGTTTAGAGACCTGTACAGAGTGAGGTCTGAGAGAGGATCGAGCGATGGACGGGACGAAGAATTAAAGCACTAAAACTCACATCGCTCAGGTGCATGAAAGTCTTAAGGGTCTTAAACAAATCAATAAATGAACTTGGGCAGTGCTCATGTCAATCAATGTAAAAAGTAGAGTTTACTCCTGTGAAATTCTTAGAAAATACTTAATCGGGCATTTCAGAATTGTGGCCATTTCACAAGAATTCAAGAATTTGAGTAGATCCTCATAAATATACATGTGGTTCATGAAGAATCACTTAAAAGAGAGGACTGTTCAGAGTAGTGAGGAGGACACGTAAGAGCCTTAGGAGTTTCTTAAACAGAGGAAGATCCCGTGTCCTACACAAACTGACCCCGGCACTTAGACAGAGTGAGGGAGAAGGTCTCTGTCTCCTGCTCTCAGGAGAGGGAGGAGCTAATAAACAAAGCAAGTACCGGTAAATGGAAGATAAAAAAGGATAAGCTAAACGAATTGTTCCAGACTGAAGAGTTTTGGCACAGGCGGAGTAAGTGCAGCGTAAACACAAGCTACAGATCCATTTAGGGGAAAAACTGAGTCTCTAATAATAAATCTGTGTGTGTGTGTGTGTGTGTGTGTGTGTGTGTGTGTGTGGTTGGTTTCAGATGGTGGCTGATAATCGGGAGAAGCGCTACGCACAGGAGGGCATCGGGAGCAGCTACCTGTTCCGGGTCGATCACGACACCATCATCGACGCCACCAAATGTGGAAACCTGGCTCGCTTCATCAACCACTGCTGCACTGTGAGAAAACACACACACACACACACACACACAGAGAGAGAGAGCTTCACTTTATCATGAACTTTAGTCCTCTCACCAGTACTTTAATTTTTAACTTAGCACTGAGTAATGCAGAGGTCACATGATGTGTCACACAGACAGTTCCATAAGTATGTGGACAGTGTTGGGGTGGGGGTGGGGGGGTGTATAATGACTTTCAGCTGTAATGTGGTAACGGTCATTCATGATTTAATACTTGAACAAAAAATCTTTGCACCCATGTTTATCCATAAGAGATGGAAAAAATCAACTCAGTGAAGTATCGCAATTCATGTCTCGCTACACTGTCTCCAAAATCTGTAAAAAAATAAAATAAAAAATCTATATATATATAATTTGAATTTGTATCTGTTTGCATTTGAGGTGATAAAATATTGCACTTCATTTATAATCCTCCAGGTAGTTCATTCACACCTTGGCAGCGCAACACTAATTAAATGACAGAGCTAAAATTAAACTAGTTGTAGATTTAGCGCTGTAGTTAGCCGCGTTAATGCTAACCAGTGATATTTAGTTTAGCTTTTAAATATTGCACGGTTAGACTAAAATCCAGTGACACACACGTGTGTGTGTGTGTGTGTGTGTGAGAGAGACTGTTCATTAACATTTCCTCGTGCTTGTGATGTTCCTCAGCCGAACTGCTACGCGAAGGTGATCACCATCGAGTCCCAGAAGAAGATCGTCATTTACTCCAAGCAGGCCATCGCCGTCAACGAGGAAATCACGTACGACTACAAGTTCCCCATCGAGGAGAACAAAATCCCCTGCCTGTGCGGAACGGAGAACTGCAGAGGAACGCTCAACTAAAGCCCCGCCCCTTTCCCGTCACGCAGGCACACAGCATTATGGGTAACGTGTCTCAAGAGGAAGTCCCGCAGCTCGGATACGTTTCTGTTTTATACAGTTAACAAACAGGACACGCCCACAGTGCGTCTCCATAGCAACGCCGTTTTTGAAGGTTTTTTTTTTTTTCTCCCGCGGAGCGAGACGCAGAGCTCTGATTGGTGGAAGCTGATCATATTTAAACCCCCTTTTTTTCTTTCTTTTTTTTTTTTTTAAGGATCTGTTTTTGAAGTATTGTCTTTTTTTTTCCCCAATAAATGCTCGCGATCCTCCTTGCACATTACCTGTGCAAAAATAATGGCACCTTTAACAGGTTAAGAACAACGTGGCGCTTCTTTACTTCCTGTCTCAGGCTGTTCCTTCAGCCTAAAGATAAACGAGTTCAGAACGACTCTCCGTTATTATTATTATTATTATTATAATAATAATTATTATATTCATTATAATAATTATTATTATTATAATAATTATAATGGTTATTATTCTAATTATTATTATAACACGATGTTCAGCTGCTTGTTTAGTTCCTGTTTTAATTCCATATATTATAAATTCATCAGTCACGCCGTGTTAAACAACAGAGATTAATTGAGACTTATAAATATTTGTCGCTTTTCTTAACGCTGTTTAACCCCCGGAGTGATCGCTAATGTTAGCTAGCGAGTCATATTGAACTTCATATTGAAGCTAGCTGTTTGCTTTTATCTCGGTGTGTTGTGGCTTTAGATTTACAGTAGCTCATAATCCATAATAATCATCAAACCAAGAGAAGAAACGTCTGTTCTTTATACTAAACTCTTACTTAGTAAAGTTAAAACTTAATTTTCCGTTTGCTGCGTGGTGACGTGTCAATATTTTTGGCAGTTGAATGAAGCTGCACGTAGTATTCATATGGCTTTGTTGCAAATATATATTTTTTTCTGTGTTCTGAGCTCAGAATTTAATAACATAATAATAATAATAATAATAATGGAGGTTTTTCTGGATCGTTCTGTTTTCAGCCTCGTGTGTTTAATCATCAACATTTCAGACACTTTTTTTTTTTTTTTTTTTTTTACCCCCAGGTTTAAAATCACGCATCGGCACTCAGACTTTTCCGAAGCGACACCGTGTACCGTGTGTGTGTATAATATATATATATATATATATATATATATATATATATATATATAAATATCAGTACAGACTCGCACAGAAAAAAAAGAAAAGAAAAAAAAAAAGGTAAAAAATTAAAGTGTGTAAATATTGTAGAGGTGTTTGTTTCTCGTAGAAACGCACTGGTTCCGCTCTGTAAATATGTACTTCCTTTTCCTACTTTTCCCTTATCGCCGGAAAAAAAAGAAATTGTACATACCGATCATTCACTTATTTGTTTTATTATAATTTTTTTTTATTTGATGTATTTTAATATTATTTGCAATATTTCTCTTGTATTAATGCGTTGGATCCTTTATTAATGGTGCATTAAAATATTTTTTAGAAAAACCGAAAGCTAGTTGTGTTTGTTCTTTTTCTGTTTCATGGATTTCAATCCTAATTTGGAAGAAGCATTAAAAATAAATAAATAAAATAAACTTCTGTAGTCGGGATGGGATGTCGATTCAGGTTTTTATCATGAATGTTTTGTGTAGCAATTCATGTATTTTACACTGACTGCAAAATCAATAATTTATTATTATTATAAATTTCCTTTTTTGCATTTTGGGTATAAACTATTGCAGTTCTTCTATAATCCTACAGGTGGCACTCAATTTATTGACACACTGATGGACAGCATGGCGTCCTGTGGTTGGAGGGAATTATGGTGGGGGTGGGGGAGACCTTATATCGAGCTGTGGTGAACGTGGGCGGAGCTTAAACTCAATCAGCCAATCATAAACCAGGTCTGTCAATTAATTAAAATCAATTAAAAAAACAAGTTCACCAAAAGTTATTTAAGGTTCGGCAAACCGTTAGCTCTAATGAGACTTGCTTTTGCTTTACACGCGTGCTGTACACACACACACACACATACAGACACAACGTGGTCACAGTGTTATAGTAAACAGTACACGCGTGGACAGATGTTGATTATACCAGTAAGAGACGAGCATTAAGACCCAGCAGATGAGACGATTACCCACAATTCCGCAGCGCAAGGGAGAGAAAAACCGTCGGCTCAGTTGTGATCACGTGACACTCGGCGTCAAAACAAGAAGCGCATGCGTGATACATGATACTCGGTACTCGTAAACCAAGATAATGCTCGTTTTCCAAGTCAAAATTTATAAAAAATCTTTGCTCGTCTTGTGGAACACTCGTAAACCGCGTTACTCGCAATCCGAGGTTCCAGTACAGTGTGTACTATGTGCGGCATAAATTGACTGAAATTGTCAAGTAGTCAAAAGGGGTAGGATTAAAGAAGTTTATACTTCTTCCTACTCCTTTTCGAACATATTCGTCTGCTTGTTTATTTATTTATTTTTTATTTGTTATATTGTTTACTGTTCGAAATAAAGTATTCAAATCGAAAGTGTAAACTCTCCTGACTTTCACAGCACTGACACTGGAGACTCCTTACACTTGTTACACACACACACACACACACACACACACACACACACACACACCTCTCCTTACAGAACAATTAAGCACTCAGAGTATGCCTGTGAATGGGCTGTTGCTATGGAAACCATAACAAATGAATATAAACCGGAACTGCTGCTAGAGAGAATTAATCAATACCGCCTCTTCTGACCAATCAGTGCGCAGGATTCGGCAGCAGCATTTTTAAAATATTTTTTTAAATCGAGTTATACACTGTCTTATAACCTCGTTACCGTAAACACATCTAAAGCTGCTGCAATGCTGTTTCTTGTGGCGTTTAAACACACACACACACACTCTTACTGGAAGACTTCAAAAGATTTTAACGTAGTGAAGCAAGAAATATGAGGAATTCCTCCAGACCATTTGAAAGACTAAAAGTCTGGTAAAGAGGAGGAAACAAAATAACAAGTCTGTCACAAGGTGATGATCCAGACGGAGAGGATTAAACACAGCTGGAGGAACTGAATCAGTTCCCTATAAGAGTCCTGTGCTCTGATTGGTCGGAAGAGAAGGTGCTGATAAATTCGCTCTAACGGTAGCACAGGTGTATTTTAATGTGCTTGCTTTGTTTCCATGGTAACGACTCATTCACAAACAAAAAAATCATTGTAAGATTGTGAAATGATTGGGTGCGAGTGAGAACAGGGCGGGGCTCCGTCCATGAACATGATTGTTGATGTGGAGTAAAGCACAGTGAGTAAAACTCAGTTCATCACATCATGTTTTACTGTGGCGCATGCACACACACACACACTATATTTATTTACATGCCTTTATATAGACATTTGGAAACAGGCAGGACGATGAACTGTTTAAAGCTCCAGGAAGATTCGACACTGCAACTTTAACAAACATTCAGGATCTGAGACCGAGTTGCTCTGTTAGGTGTGTGTGTGTGTGTGTGCGTGTGCGTGTAGAATGAGCGTCGTTTGTGTGTCTTCTAATTAATATTTAATATTTCTTTTGTGTGTGTGTGAAGAGCAGTGAGGTCCAACCTGCTGTGCTGACAGGATGTGTGTGAGGTCAGAGAGGTCGTGCAAACACGACTGGGTTTTGGTCAGCAGTGGGTTGACAGAATGTGCTGAAGCAAACAGCTGCACAGCACTTGCTAGTGTGGGTGTGTGTGTGTGGGTGTGTGTGTGGGGGGGGGGGGGGGGGGACCCCCCCCCCCCCCCCCCCCCCCCCCCCCCCACGCAGCTCCTGAAAGCCAAGATGTGAGAGAACCGGATGATGCGGTTAACTGAGAACCGAGACGCAGCTCCTCCGTTAGATCCGGATTTAAACTAAGCTCCTTCTGCAGCCGGAGACGGTTTTAGAAAGTTCACCTCGGCGTCGCTGTCTGTGTGTTTTTAGAACGAAAGATAATCACGGATTTACATCAGAGACCGCAAGCTCATCGGTGAAGGGCTCAGGCTGCTGACCGGAGGGTCGTGAGCTCGAATCCCAATCCCCAGCAGTCTGCCCTGTCGAGTCCTGGAGCTCAAACCCTCGGCTGTACCCGTCTCGCTCTGGATTCTGCTAAAGCAGAAACACACACACTTTGTTTGACTCGAGGAGCCTGGAGCTGAGTAAGTGTGTGTGTGTGTGTGTGTGCGCCTTACTGTAGCTCAGTACACGTGCCTTACTGTAGCTCTCTTTATCGCATTAATATTACTATTTAGACTCAGGATTAATATGTGCATAATGACATCACTGTCATGACATCATAGAGACTCACAGGCGCTGAGGAGATTCGATCAGTTAACCTGTAGAGCCGACACAGGAATAATAAAGCAGTCAGGATTGGGCGTGGCTCTGCCTGTGTAGCCACACCCCCATTATTATCCGATCTCATAACACACCTGTTTCTTTTTCTGTCTCTGGATTTCCGCTGGACTCTCAGCACTGAAAGCACTTTAGTATTCCAGAAAAACAAAACGACCCACATGGTGAGATGCGCAAGCACGACGGGCATTTCCCTCGTTTTTGCCCCCCAGATTTTCTTCCTAATTTATTCGTGTCTAATTCCTCCCGGTCACTAGGGGGCTCCACATTAAGGCTACTACTACCACTCAGTCGGGGGGGGGGGCTGAAGACTATCACGTGTTTCCTCCGAACCATGTGAAGACCGCTCACGTTGCTCGCTCACGCGCAGTTAGGGGCGGAGTAACACTCTCAGAGGACAGCGCTATCCGCTCCTTCCACTTGCGTGAGCTCACAGATTGGCTGTAGAGCCGTGATTAATGTGGGAGCATGAAGTACCTCTCATCCCTCCCCTCTGAGAGAGCTCGGCCAATCAGCTCTCTCTAGACCTCTGAGAGGTTACAGCATCACCCAGGAATCGAACTCGCGATCTCCAAATGATGGGCCGAGCACTTTACCACTGCGCCACTCGGAGCTCGTTTTAAAATCTGCATGATTCTAACAGGAATATCAGTCAAATAAGCCACGCCCCCCTGGTGCGCAGTGATGTCACAACTTGTGGTTTGAGTCTAACGTCGGTCCAATGATTTTGGTTTAAACTCAGAAACGCAAAACTACTGAGAGAGAAGCCGAGTTTTCACCAAGTGACCAGAAAAAGAATGTGTAACGAGAACATAACCACAAACACACACACACGCACACACGCACGCACGCACGCACACACTCCAGCTATCTAGGTGAAAGGAGAATTTTAACCCCCTGTAAGCAAATGATTATGAAATCAACCCATGAACTTCACACAGGGTTTAGAAAGCAGACCAAAAGTTCTTCTGGGAACTTTACTAGAATATTCTGAACCTTTAGGACAAATTGTTAGAAAAAAATATTAAACTGCAAAGTTACAGACCTAAGGATCATGTAATGATTGAAAAACATGACAGGCTTGACAGCGGGACTCGAACACGCAGGACTCGAACACGCGCGACACGAACACGCGGGACACGAGCAAACAGATTGGTTGATTGCTTTTGGTCACATGACCCTCAGCTGATCTTCAAATCCTAAGAGAGTCCATGAGTTCCTATAACGTTAAAAATCTGTGTGATGATTTAACACCAATAAGACTAACAATCCAGCTATGATAAAAAGTAATGGCACCCGATAAACAAAGAGGAATTTACCGCACGTCGTGTCTAGGAGGCGATGTTTCACTGCTTAGTTGGCAGGTTTGTTGTTTTCACTCTGAGCTTTTCCCTTTTATTCAGGTTTGGCATTACTTTTTAAAAACTCAAAAATGTTAAAATGAAGCTCTTATAAATGGACAGCAACAGGATTTTAGAGCTTGTCAATCAAATAAGCTCCGCCCCTTGTTCATGGTGATGTCATCTATTTATCTATTATATATAAATCTATTTATTATTTCTGTTAAAACTCAGAGAAATGGTTGTGTTTGTGTTAAAATCTTTAAAAATCTTACATGGTTTCAGTTCAAACACAAACTGGTGAAGAAGCTGATCGAGTTTCTGAACATTCGAGGAAAATTTCCATTAAGCTGTGAGCGTGAGAGCAGCAGTGTTTTGCAAAACCTACAGCTATCTGCTGTGCAAAAGAGAGGAAAGTAGAATAGAAAGAAAGAAAGAAAGAAAACTGTAAACAACAATGTTAAAAAGCACACAAGGATATTGAGATCTGACTTTAACCCTCACAGTCTCACAGTTACAGCATACCCTTCAGTCTACAACTTCCTGTGCGTGTGTGTGTGTGTGTGTGTGAGATTAAGCGAGAAAGAGAGTGTGAGAAAGAGCATGAAAAGAAATATGAAGGAAGCAGAAGATTTCAGCAGAAGTTGAGCAGCGTGTCGTCTGAGGTGAGACTGTAAATCCTTTAATACGTGTGTGTTAGTGAGGTTCTGGTGTAGAGTTTATCGTAGTGTTGTGTTTAATAAAGCTGTGAGTGTGTGAGTGTGAGAGAGAGGAAGAGAGAGAGAGGCGTGATGGAGGTGTGAGCAGCACACACTCTGAGGAGAACAGCTGAAGACAGATGTGTGTATTTTTAGATCTCTGCATTTCAGCGTAGCGGCGAGCTCAACTCCGTCTCCGAGCGTCTCCTCGTCCACACACGAGCGGCTCGCTTCGGTCAACTCTGTCCTCTGAACTGTCAAACTCGCTCTCTTTACCTCACACCGACTGTCTGTCTGTGTCTTTTTCTTCTTCCACTGTCTGTCTGTCTGTGTCTGTCTGTCTGACTATTTCTTTTCTCCTGACCCTCATGTAAGCAATATTCTTACTCTACAGTCTAACTAACATTCAGACTCTTCTATGGAAATCGTTTCCCAGCGTCTAGGTTTAGTCATGTGTCTCAGCGTGACAGCGAGGATACACTCCGTGATTTGTATCATGTTACATTTCTCAGCAGGTTTGTGCAACAGACCGATATTGCATCAGCACACAACAGCACACTGCCACAATATCCAGTGACCTTCACCCAATTAATTATTCACTACATCCTTTAATCCTGTTCAGTGTCCGGGTTTTAGATTCTGTCCCAGGAACCTCAGGACACAAGCAGTGGTACACCCTGATGTGGTGCCAACCGACTGCAGGGCTCAGGCACAAACATTCACACACCCAATCCCACATAATGGGCAATTTGGGAAAGTTACTCAGCCTACAGTGCATGTTTTTGGGCTGTGGGAATAAACCAGAGTACCTGGAGGAGACCCAACAGGCACAGGGAGAAAGCACACCCTGACCAGAGGCAAGATTCAAACTACCTACCCTGGGAACTGCAACGCATGCGTGCTAACTACTGAACCACAATAGACTCTGTATTTTGTATAGTACAGGACTAGCGTAAAGTCTTTCCCTGATTTTAAACACATATTTTCCACCCGTGACAGATACAAACACACATTCTGTTGAAAATGCGATTATTTGGTCACAGCATGCATCAATCTAGTACAAATTTCAATTGTACATTGTCAGAAAAGGACTTTATGCTCACCTTATACACCTAATACAAATCTATTTACAAAAATAATAAATAAATAGGTTTTTAGCCTAGACTTAAACACTGAGACTGTGTCTGAGTCCCGAACACTATTTGGAAGACTATT
>JAQMYG010000008.1:568836-582929 GCA_030014215.1 Clariallabes teugelsi
ATAATTAAAGTAGCTCGTGGAAGGAGAAACTAGCCAGAATTTACGTACAAATAACATAATGAATTTTATGATGAAGGACTAATATGAGCTTCACCTGTTTCAAAAGCGAGCAGCCACCACTGGTGTGTGTGTATGTGTGTGTGTGTATGTGTGTGTATGTGTGCATGTGCTTTCAATCCCAAAGCTCATAAACACACAATGCTGCATTCTTTGGCTGTGTCTTCTTTATTTTTTTATTTTTTATTTTGTATTTTTTTCTTTATGATCTAGCTGCTGGAGGAGAGCGTGCCGGGGGACGCGGTGTCCCATAACGAACCCTAAACTGAATGAATGATTAAATTTTTCTTCATGCTTAGTGTGTGTGTGGTGAATAAACTCTGGAAACAGCTGTAAAGTTAAAGGCACATGGTGTAGATGTGAAGCACAGAGATTAAATAAATCTCCAGATGAGGCGAGATGAAGAGAATGTGCTCGTGAGTTCCAGAAACTCCGCTGAGGACCACTTCTGGAATGCTTCTGGAACGTTCTACAAAAACAGATCTGACTTTATCTCATACAGGTGCCCTGATATCTTTGGATTTTTTTCCCCCTCCACACACACACACACACTTAAGTAAACATTCATTAGTGATAGACAAAAATATGTGCAACACACCCATGCACCCCTGCTGAACGGCTCGTCTGGGCTGTTCTAATGCGCTCCACATGTCTCTTCTGGGAAGACTGTGCAGTCGGGGCCAAAAGTGTTAAGATAGATTACAAATATTAATTTTCTGATGGTAGAACTTAACTTTCAAGTGGACAGGCAAAGAAATCACTTGAAATTCTGCAGAAGGTACAGGAACTGGAGTGCTGAGGACTGGGGTAAAGTCATGGTTTCTGATCAATCCACTTTCCCATTGTTTGGAGGATCCAGAAAAAAGCTTGTCTGGAACTCCACCATCAGTCCTGTGTCATGCCAGCAGTAAAGCCTCCTGAGACCCGTCATGTGTGAGGTCCCTGTTCAGCTGAGAGAGTGGACTCGCTCACAAATCTTCCTCAGAACACGGGCATGAATAAAGACCGGTACAAAAACATCCTCTGAGAGAAACTTCTCCCAACCATCCAAGAATAGTTTGGTGATGAACAATGCCTTTTCCAGCATGATGGAGCTCCTCAACATGAGGCAAAAGTCATAACTAAGTGTCTCAGGGAACAAAACATGGAGATTTAGTGTCCATGTCCAGGAAACTCCACAGGCCTTAATCCCACTGAGAACTTGTGGTCGATCCTCAAGAGGTGGGAGGACAAACAAACCTATACATTCTGACAAACTACAAGCTTTAAGAATGGGCTGCACCATCAGTCAGGGTGTGGCCAGAAGGTGAGTGACAGCATGACAGGGTGAACTGCAGAGCTCTTAAAAAAGATCAACACTGTAAATACTGACTCTTTGTATAAACTTTGTGATTGTCAGTAAAAGCCTTTGACAAATGCTTATACCATATATGGCTGTGATGATTAGGGGTGTGCATACTTTTGGCTGTGGATTCTGATTGGTGTTGATTAATCTTATGGTAGTGCACTACGTTATGGTTTCTATAGTAACAGTAACGTATGGTCCGGCGTGTGTACAACAGACTCTAAGCAGATGCTTATTTAACGCTTATGGAAGGAGTCTCCAGTGTCAGAGTCTCACGCAGGGTCACACTCTCACAATAAGACCGTTTGTAAACGTCGGTTCTAGCACAGAGCCACGCCCGAATCAGATAACCTTGTGATTTTGCTCAGACTCTCTCTGTCCCCGCTGTGTGTGTGAAAATAGGTCCATCTCGTTCCCACAGCGCTCGAGCCATCCTCACCTCTATTCTACCTATTCAAGCTTCCTGTGTGTGTGTGTGTGTGTGTGTGTGTGTGAGAGAGTGTATGTGAGAGTGTGTTTCACGATGTGTGTGAGAGTCCTAATTGTCTCTTTAATGCAGGGGAAACGAGGACACACCATACAATGTGTGTCATGACATGCCGTATCCCAGGAGTAAAGCTGAGGCAGAGAAACTGGTGCTGGAGGCCAACGGAACCAAGGTACTGCACACACACACACACACACACACACACACACACACACACACACACACACAATACAAACATGACCTCAGCAGTCATTCACCCAACATCAATATTTAATTGGAATATTTCAGCATCACACCATGTGGAGATAAACACACACACACACACACACACACACACACACACAGAACTAGATTCACACCAAGAATCATTTTTCATTTTTGGTTTTAATTCACACACCATTTTTCACACAGCGAAACGTTGAAGCGAGACAGTGTAACGCTGACAAATGGCCATGTTTGGGACACAAATAAAATCATCTCTCCAAAAGTTTTTACGGAAGAAAGATTCCATGTTGCATAAACATCAGAAGAAGCTTCTTTGGCACACACATTTCTGTGTTTTGGCCAAAAGTGTTTAATGAAAGAGAGGTCACTAATGACAGGTTTGTGTGTTCGCTCGGGAATCTTTTGGATCCTCTGTACAAACACTGGGTTCCTCTCCTGCTCCTCCTCCTGACATCCTCACAATCCAGAGACGCGTTCTCGTAAATGAGATCTTTCTCCTGGTAACAAGGTAATGCTGTTTTAGGTAGAAGGAGACATAATTTATAGCTTCCCTGAAGGACATTTTTTCTCATTGTGTGTGTGTGTGTGTGTGAGTGTGTGTGTGTGTGTGGAGGACGGAGAATCTCCTCAGTCTTCCTCATGTCACTGATGCCGCCTTCAACATTCCAATTCCCCGTCACCATGTGAGCTAATCAGATCCACAACGCTCTCCTCAGCCGGTCCTAACAGGATTATGTAATTATCCGTCTGTTCCCTACAGGCGCAGAGTTTTGATTTACGCAGTATGTCTAACAGATTTATTCATCAACACTGACGGCTTTATGAACAAAACAGTCAGCACTCAAGCTGTTCTTGGTTTCTCCTGCCAGAGGCGTGTCCATCGTTCATCCTAAATATTACTGTTATTTATCTTACACACTCTCATTAAATACTGTACTTTACACCACAGCGAGGTTCTGCGCTCTGATTGGTCAGAAGGTGTTGATTTATTCTCTGTAACAGGCAGCTCTAATAGTCTAATCTTCTATCAGAGTAATAGCACAGTTTTGCGTAAGATATTGATAAAAGTTCAGAAGAGGACAAATTGTTGGTTCGCGTCTCGCTGGCGCATCTGTGACCATGACAGCAAGTCTTTGAGATGTATCAAGAGCCACAGTATCCAGGGTAACATCAGCATACCACCAAGAAGGACGAACCACATCCAACAGGAGTAACTGTGGACGCAAGAGGAAGCTGTCTGAAAGGGATGTCCGGGTGCCAAAAAACATAAAACCACAGCTGCCCAGCTCACTGCAGAATTAAATGTGCACCTCAACTCTCCTGTTTCCACCATAACTGTTGGTCTGGACAACCACAGGGTCAATGTACATGGCCGGGCTGCTATAGCCAAACCTCGTCACTCGTGCCAATGCCGATTTCAATGTCGGTTTCGAACTGTTGGTTTCAATGGTGCCAGCAGTGAAAATCTTGGGCTGTGGACAATGTGAAACATTGTTGTTGTTCTCTGATAAGTCCACCTTCACTGTCTTTCCCTCATCCGGGAGAGTTACGGTGTGGAGAAGCCCCAAAGAAGCGTGGACCACCCAGACTGTTGCATGCCAAGAAGCATGAGAGTGGATCAGTGATGGGTTGGGCTGCAATATCATGGCATTCCCTATAGGCCTGATACTTGTGCTAGACGGGCGCGTCACTGCCAAGGACTACCGAACCGTTCTGGAGGACCATGTGTTCACCCAATGGATCAAACATTGTATCCTGGAGGCGGTGCTGTGTATCAGGATGATAATACACCAACACATAGCAAGACTGGTGACAGAGTGGTTTGTTGATCATCTCCCATGGCCTGCACAGTCACCAGATCTAAATATTATTGAGCCACTTTGGGGTGTTTTGGAGGAGCGAGTCAGGAAACGTTTTCCTCCACCAGCATCACGTAGTGACCTGGACACTATTCTGCAAGAAGAACGGCTCAAAATCCCTCTGGACGCTGTGCAGGACTTGTATCTGTCATCCCTAAGATGAATTGATGCTGTATTGGCCACAAAAAGAGGCCCTACACCATACTAATACTAATTGTCCAACTCCTGTATATTTTATACATTATGTTATAATGGTAACCTTAAGAAGCTCAATATGAGTGACATCATATTAAGTGACATCATAGTGCGATGCCTTATTTCCAGCATTCCAGGTTGTGTGGTGTGTCTGGGCAGCGGTGGCGACGGTGCTTGGGCCCGCTCAACAATGCTTGCAACTATATTTCTTTGTTGTAAATATAGGTTGCTGAAGTGTAAAAGGAATAAAACACTGTTAGGGGAAAATAATTAACAGCAATTACATGAGTACACACACACACACACACACACACACACACACACACTGTTGATTCCTGCCTGGTGTTGATTTGCTCCTTGTGGTTTTCTGTGTGTGCAGGTTGCGGGCGGTGCGTCTCTCCACACATGCGCTCTGCGTCCCACAGGGATTTACGGTGAAAACCACCAGCTGATGAAGGAGTTCTACATGATGGGCGTTCGCACCGGCGGCTGGCTCCTTAAAGGAGTTCCACAGGACACTGAGCACGGCCGCGTTTATGCAGGTAAAAGGTTTAACCAAATGCTACGCTAACCCCAGGTCAACCAAGATGAGGCTAATGTTGCTAACAGTCTCCTGGCTAGCCTAACGGTATAACACACACACACACACACACACACACACAATAAGTTCAGCTTTCATATCAGGTCGTGTCACTCTTTAGAGTCAGACGCTGCAGAGGAAGTGATTCATCTTGACTCACTTGAAGCGAGTGTTTGATAGTTTCGGACCCTTTTCCGCATTCGTGATGCAAACCTTTTGGTTATTAACTTTACTGAATTCTCAAAGCAGTCTGCAGAACTACAACCTGCTTTGTGCCATGAGAACACCGAGGTCTGGATCTTCATCACGTGCACCATGATTTCCAGCACACGATTTCGCTTTCATCGAATGGAAGTTTCATAAAGAGCTGGCATTTAAAGTAAAACATAGACATTCTGAAAGACGAAGAAAACTCTCAGGTGGAGCTGTCTGCATGCTGAGCAGAAACGAAACACAAAACCCTGTCATGAGATAGCAGTTTAGTTGATGCAGCACTCGTGGTTTTACTCTGCAGACGTGCACGCACTAACATGATCTGCATGGAAGAGTCATCAGAAGGAAGGAAACCTTACCCGTGACATCATCACAAAAGTTGACCAAACAGCTCATAGTTAAGGGCCACGATCACCAATGGTTTGGAAAAACAGTGGGGCATTGAAAACACGAAGATGGCCTTTAAGCGTCAGAAGAATTTGGGGATTTGGTTAGAAAGTTGCCCTCCAGTGCCATCAAACATGGCCGCCAGAGATTAAATTGCCTCCAAACGTTGCTGTGTTTCTTTTTTAGACGTCATCCCTGAACTGTAGTGGCTTCAAATGTCTTCCTCCTGCGTGTGGTGAATGACGAGTCCAGACAGATTCTGTTGCAGTAAAACCTTTAAACACCTGACTTGGGAAGTGTAGTCGTTTGAAGGACACAGTGTGTGTGTGCTGGGGAGTCTGGAGCCGAGTCGGGTGCTTTCCTGACCTTCAGCATCAGGGTGGATCTGTTTTGCTTCATGGTTGTGGTATAAAAATGACATAAGAATAGTTTGAAGTCTCTGCCGCGCCTCAATACACTTTCCAGCCAGTACATGAGTGAGTGTGTGTGTGTGTGTGTGTGTGTGTGTGTGTGTCCCTCTCTCACAGCAGTACAAACAGCTTGTATACACTCGTATGTTTTCATATGTTGTATGAAAACAAAAACAAAAGGGTTCCAGTGAGCCATAGGAAGAATTAGTATAGGAATTAGGAAGTGCAACGGAGGGGGGCTGTTTTATGGACATGGAACAAAGAGAGATGTCAGAGGTAGAGGCGTGGAAAGCTTCACGCAATGTCAGAAAACCCTGACAGGTTGTGTGACAGGAAATTCCCTGGTGGAAACTCATGATGCCTGAGTGACGCTATCTAATCTGGAGCTGAAACATACCTCAAGTTCCACCATGATGTACTTCATGAATAGAAGTTCCACCTTGATGTATCTAATGACAGGCAGGATGAAGCCGATGGAACGACTTTCAGTGTAATGTGCAGGATGTCCCACGAATATCTCAGACAGCAGATGACTTTGATCTGGTGGAGATCTGATGGATTGCAGTCCTCTGTTATCTGGAATCTCAGAACGAGAGACGATTCCATGGATGAATGGGTGGGAAAAAATCATAAAAAGAGAAGATTGGCTTAATAGGGCTACAGTTATAGTTTTATTATTTTCTATATTTGCAGATTTGTGTGTATGTGTGTGTGTGTGTTTACTCATTCCTCTTCTGAAATATAAACAACATGTGTGCTTATTCGAGCGGTGCAGAAGTCTGCGGAGCAGGTCTGTGTGTTCTGGTTCTGGCCCCGAGTGCGACCCTGAGATTATTACGCAATGAGTCAGACAATGAAAATAGAAAGGCACCGCGTAATAAAACCCTGTTGCTTAAAACTTCTAGCATCAGCATCAGAGCCAATGTGACTCACCTCTGGCCTGATGTTCGAGCAGATTTCTGACTCCCAGCTCTGCTTCCATACTGTACGTCTCTCTCCACAACACGCTTTACACATCAGTCTACACGGAAGCGGTGTCAAGGTCTTCTTTTTGTCCTGTTTTACCCCCTGACAGAGCATGCTGTAAGATGATCTGTAGATCATCTGAGGATAGAAGTCCCGTCTAGACAGCGAGGTTTGAGATGATTTCAGCACAAAAACCTGCTAAAACATTTACCTTGGAGGAAGAGTAAATTCCACCAAGTGTGAAATCACCCTAAAACATGGCTTAGACTCCTCCAAAGAACCTGCGTGAATGAATACATATTTGTGTTTATCTACAGCCCGCCCATCAGTAATGCGTCGAAATCTGTCTGTGTGTTTAATGACTTTTTTCAAAAAGCTCCTCTTCATCTCTGTTTATTCCCGAGTACACATGCGGTCAAGTATATTTACTTTTATCCTCCGTTATTATACACAGACATGAACCATTATTTCATCCTTTTATTCTCCTTCTTAATAACCGAGATTATGAAGAGCTTTATGAGGATTTCAACAGCACGTTATTCAGAAGCTCCGGCTCGATCAGATCAGGACTCTTACTGTTCTACACTTCAGTCTTTCTAGCGGGGACAGTCCTGTCTCACACCGACCAACAATCCAACCTCGTCTGAATGAACATTAGACATTATTTCTTTGGAGCTGTCACATCTGTGCATGCCTAAAGACCTGAAAGGAAGCTAACTAATAGTAGACATAAGAGCAGCCGCACATGTTTTATTATAAAACTGTGTTCCTCTTGCATGTCTGTGCAGAACGGATTAATACTTTTGATCTGATGCTGCGTGTTTTGAATCAGAGTAACTCAGCAGCCTGGTGTTAATCTTTCTGTTTTGACAGGAAACGTAGCCTGGATGCACGTGTTGGCAGCGCGTGCTTTACGCGAGCAACCTGAGCGGCTCGGTGGCGAAGTGTACTTCTGCTATGACGAGTCTCCCTACAAGAGCTACGAGGAGTTCAACATGCAGTTCCTGTCTGCGTTTAACTTCCGGTCCCTGCGCCTGCCGCACTTCGTGCTCTGGATGATGGCGTGCTTTAACGAGCTGCTGCACTGGCTGCTGAAGCCCGTGTACAACTTCACGCCTATGTTGAACCGCTACACGCTGGCCATCGCCGCCACCTCCTTCACCGTGTGCTCCGACAAGGCCCTGCAGCACTTCGGGTACCGCCCTCTGTACGACTGGCAGCAGTGTCGCGCTCGCACGCAGCGGTGGGTGAACACGTTCCCGCTGGACTCCGGTGGTAAGGAGGCGTGAAGACGGGACGCACGAGGAGACATGAAGACGGGTGGAGACCTTTCTAATTATAGACCTGATTTCTAAGAATTTGTGATTGCTGGGTGGACACGCCCACGTGTAATTAATAAAAATGTAAACAGTGTTAAAGATTTGCAGTGAGGGGGCGGGGTCATGAGTTGTTAAAAGAATAACCATATTAATTATTCATTATTATTTAGAAAACGAATTTCACAATTTGAGACAGGTTTATTACGCTAAGCAGCTGGACGATGTCAGACCCTCGGCAGAGAATCACTGCTTAGGGTCTGATATCATCTAATTATTAATTACCTTTTTTTAAGTAATCATAAAGTCCACAGTCTGTATATTACCATTACGTTTCATAACCAAGAATACTGAGGCCAAAGGAAGTAATAAAAGGGAGCAAAGCACATAGAGTTAAAGTGAACTGAGCTGATTTTGATAGTTTCGTTAGTTTGTAACAGTGGTAGTAGAAGATGTGATATTGTTCTGTAAGGCTGTGCTGCGTTAGGTCTCGTTCTTTATTTAATAACATGTGGACATGTTCTTCTAGCTAAGCTAATGATATAAACCCTTACCAGGGTAACCAGAAAACTATTTTTAATATATAACGTTATTACTGTTGTTATTATTAGCATTTTTTTTTACTAACATAAATGTGATCGTTGCTCCCAGGCGGCCTCAGGTTTTATTATCAGGAGTTTGTGAAGAACTCGAGACAAGCTTCAAGCTTCACTCTAAGCATCGTCTCACTTCTGCGAACGTTTCCTTCTCTGTACTCACACCGTAAAAACACACGAAGGACAAAAACCTCATCCTACCTCTGTCTCACTGTCTGTATTACTTTACTCACTTCCAGTTATAGCACATCAAATACTTTTTCCGTTGACATGGCAAAACCATGCCTAAAAAAGATAGCTTAAAACAATTGAAATAAATATTTATTACTCTTAGTTATCTGTAATTAAAGCGATGTAATTTACAGGAATATTTATTTGCCTGATGTATTAGTATGATGAATGTCATTAAAGTGCAATAAACAACATGTTTAGTGTCTTTATTTATGCAGATGACCCTGAAATGTGTATGTGTGTGTATCAAATTAAATGTGAAATTTTATTTATCACATACTCAACCATGCACAGTGTGATTATCCAGTGATTGTTTTATAATTTAAAAAATATAGAAGGGTAAATTCGTGTGTATGATTCAGCAGCATTGTGATCCAAAGTGCAGTCGTGCAACATAGTGAGTAATGTGCTCCATCATGGTGCTGGTGTGTAGCAGGAATGCAGTGTGTGTTTACTGTATGAAGGAAACAAAAGCAAATGCTATCAGTTGAGCCCTGTATGGAGTTCTGGTTGAGAGCCCGTATAGCCTGTGGGAAGAAGCTCCTCAACAGTCCATTGCTGGGGTGGCTGAGGTCCTTCACGATCTTCCTGGCCTTGGTCCAGCACCGCTTGCTGTAGATCGAGTGCAGGTCAGGGAGCTCGGTGTGGATGAGGCACTCGGCTGATCTCACCACCCTCTGTAGAGCTCGTCTGTCCTGCATGGTGCTGTTCTCACACCAGGTCGTGATGTTTCCCGTCAGGATGCTCTCTCTGGTGTAGGAGTTAAGGTTCCTGAGCACCTTAGAGGGCAGTCTGAAGTCTCTCGATCGTCTGAGGTGGTAGAGACGCTGCCGGCCCTTTTTCACCACGGCGCTGATGTGACAGGACCATGACAGGTCCTGCGTGATGTGATTATCGAGGTATCCGAAGCTATTCACTATCTCTATTGGGCTCTCGTTGATGACGGGGGTCTGGTAGTTCCTCTCCTGCTTCCTACTGAAGTCCACTATCAACTCCTTTGTCTAGCTGACATCCAGGATGAGGTTGTTCCTCTGGCACCCGTTCTCCAGATTTCTAATCTTCCAGGTAGGAGATGATGTTGTCAGTGTTGTAATGTTGTCAGAGATCAGGCCGACCATGACGGTGTCATCAGCAAACTTGATGATAAAGGAAGTGCCCTGCAGTCGTATGTGTACAGTGAGTACAGCAGGGGGCTCAGAATACAACACTGGGGGGCTTCAGTGCAGAGGGTGAGGAAGGCTGAGACATATCTACCCATCCTTATTGCCTGTGGTCTGCCAGTTAGCAAGTTACAGATCCTCTGACACAGATGTGGGCTATATATAGAATAAATTATTATTTTCTGTGTAAAAACATCATAAAAACTGATTGTATTTGCCTAATTACCCACCACAACCACAAACAAACAACAAATTTCCACCATGCCAATTTTTTTATTTAACAAAAATGAAGCCAAAATGGAAAAAAAAAGACAATACTAAGTAAGTACCCCCTTACTGGTTGCACATAATTTAAGAGGGTAAGCTGCAGCCAGGTGCTGCTAATCATCAGCTCTTGATTAATCAATCAGCAGCAGGTGTGCATAAAATCACCTCTATAAAAAAAATACCTCTATAAAAGCAGAAGTTTTGGCAGTTTGCTGGTCTGGAGCCTTCAGGTGTATGTTAACACAATGCCAAGAGGGAAAGACATAAGCAGTGGTCTTAGAGAAGCAACTGTTGCCACACATTAATCTGGAAAGTGTTATAAACCTATTGCCAAATTGTTCAACATTCTACAGTGTTTATTCATTAGTGTAAAGCATTAAAGATAGTTGACAATATTCCCAGGAGTGAACGTCCCTGAATATTCACTCCAAGGTCAGACCGTGCAATGCTCAGAGAAATAAAAAAAAAAACAAGATCCACATCTCAGACCCTACAGGCCTCGCTGAGCATCTTAAATGTTAAAGGCCATGACAGCAAAATTAGAAGAAGACTGAATAAGTACGGTTTGTTTGGAAAGGTTGCCAGGAGTAATACCCTCCCTCTAAAAAGAACATGGAAGCATGACTGAGGTTTGCAAAACTGCATCTGAACAAACCACAAGGCTTCAGGAACAATATCCGATACACAGATGACCAAAGTGGAGTTGTCTGGCCTTAATGCCCAGTGCCATGTTTGATGAAAACCAAACAGCATTTCAGCAGAAACACGTCATACCTACTGTAAAGCACAGCGGTTGAGGGGTGATGATTTGTGCTTGTTTTTGCAGCACAAAAAGGGCCATGCAAAAGGACAAATGATCCGATAACATAATGCAGAATAATTGTTAGCTTTGGTAAGCCTCATGATTGAGGAAGAAATGAGATTTCGAAAATTATCATTGCAGTGGAAGTGTTCTGTTAATCTCCAGATGCGACTTTCCGCCCCGCCGCAATCCTAGGAAAGGCAAACATGGAGACTTAGGGTAGGGGTAGTTAGTGGTTAAGGTATTTGACTACTGATTGGAAGGTCCCAGGTTCAAACCCCAGCACCACAAAGTTGCACTTAACCCTTAAATGTGTAATGAGATAAATGTAAGCTGCTCAGGATAAGGGCGTCTGTTAAACGCGATGAATGTAAACTATAGAATTATTTACTTCTTATCATGTTTGTATAAGATCTAGCCCTTGTTGTGTGTGTTGTTTTGAGCAGCCCTTCAGGATTAATGCATTTGAGTAACTCAGCAGCCTGGTGTTAATCTTTCTGTTTCAACAGGAAACGTAGCCTGGATGCACGTGTTGGCGGCGCGTGGGTTACGCAAGCATCCCGAGCGCCTCGGTGGTGAAGCATACTTCTGCTATGATGAGTCTCCCTACAAGAACTACAATGACTTTGACATGCAGTTCCTGTCTGCGTTTAACTTCCGCTTCCTGCGACTGCCGCACTTCGTGCTCTGGATGATGGCGTGCTTTAACGAGCTGATGCACTGGCTGCTGAAGCCCGTGTACAACTTCACGCCCATCCTGAACCGCTACACGCTGGCCATCGTCACCACCTCCTTCACCGTGTGCTCCGACAAGGCCCTGCGGCACTTCGGGTACCGCCCTCTGTACGACTGGCAGCAGTGTCGCACTCGCACGCAGCGGTGGGTGAACACGTTCCCGCTGGACTCCGGTGGTAAGGAGGCGTGAAGACGGGACACACGAGGAGACATGAAGACGGGCGGAGACCTTTCCAAATACGGGCTTGATTCCTAAGAATTTGTGATTGCTGGGTGGACACGCCCATATTTTATTAATAAGGAGGCAGTTAAATAAGTTTCTAACAGATTTATAACTCTAACTAAGTGGACGTGTAATACCTGACACACTGCTTAGAGTCTGATATCATCTAATTATTAATCAGTTTTTTTGTGTAATCATAAAGTCCACAGTCTGTATATTACTGGTATTTTTTCCTAATCAACTTGCGAATCGAGTTTGTTCTGGAAACAGGCAGCTAAACATCACAACAAGGATCTCAACTGCAGAGCAAATGACACGTCCTGACAACGAGCACAGGCAGGCTGAGGTGGTGTGTGTGTGTGCCCACTAATAAGTCAATGTGTAGTGGGTGTGTCTGCCATGTCTGCGGTGTCTGCGGTGTAATCCTGGCTGTCAATCATGTTAAATAACATTTTGCGGTGTTGTAGTGACGGGACTCCTGAATCCTGCCTATAGTCTGTACTGTATACTATTTCTGTGTAAAGTTTGAGATATCTTGTGTAATGATTGATCTTCTTTACCTGAACTGTTTAATACAATCTCATTCTTCTTTCTATTTAACACAACACCACAAAATTTACACTGTATTTTATAATTCATTGTTTATGTGAATCAGTAATGAACGGCTCAGATGTTTGACAAATGAATCAATGAGAGCCACCTTGTGTCATTTCTACTGAATATATTAGTGCTGATATATAAAAAGATAAATGTTGAATTTTTTTAAATCATTGAAAGGATTGATTTTCCTCCGGTGTCAGAGGTACTCCGCACAAAAATGTGACAATGTGAATCTATTTCCCTGTTACAATAAACTAAATATTAAGTTATTCGTCTCACTTGTATTTATTTTTACGTTTTTTCCAGCTTTTATTTTTTGAGCATTTTTTATTATTGACAGATCTAATAGTAAAATTGGTCTATAAATATGTTTTAAACTATTATATTTATTGTAATCTTATAATAAGATAATCGTGTGTGTATGTGTGTGCATGTGTATGTGTACGCGTGTGTGTGTGTGTGTTTGCACTTCAGGTGTGAAAACAGGAGCTTATTTTGTATAATGAATGAAAAACATTTGCTCGTTGATGCATTTTTAAAAGGAAATCGTTGATAAATATGATGTTTATCAAATTCCAGGTCTGTGCCGTTCCTGGAAACTATGAATTCCTGGTGATTCTAGAATCAGACCTTTACTGGCTCTCAATCCATAATGAGAATCTTGCTATTAATACCTTGATTTTATTATTTTAATATATTTAATCAGCATCACACTTGTGCTGTTGTACTGAATATCAGCGCGGCTGTGATGCGGTCGTAGGCACGAGGAAGCAGCCTGAGTACTGAAGATATCACAGCCGTGCTGATATTCAGCACAACAGCACGGCCTCGAGTGTGATATCACTTTTATATACAACAGTTCCACAAGCACAGTTTATTTTCAGCAGATTATGATTTGTTTCTTTTTTATTTAAACAGTTATTTTGCTCCGCCCACACACGTCCTTCCACACCTAGTGGAAATAACAATCCGCGACTGGCGAAGCTGGCGAGCGACGGTTAGTGTAAATAACAGGCGCGATAATCTTACTGGGACTTTGCACCCGAAAGCAGACTGAACTGTAACGCTTGAGAAAATCATTTTAGGAAATAGTGATGAAGAGACGCAATTATCCAGAGTGATTTACATTTTATTCTCTTAACACATCTGAGCAGTTTGAGGGTTAAGGGCCTCACTCAAGGGCCCAACAGCGGCAACTTGATGGTGCTGGGGTTTGAACCTGCGACCTTCTGATCACTCGTCTTAACCACTGAGTTTCTCCTAACGTTGTTGTTAACGTTGTCTTTAGGGAAGCTAAGATTAAATTTAAGGGTGTTTGAGGAGCTCTAAAATCACGAGTTTAAAACCCACATGAGTTCATGTCCCCCGGGTCGAGTTCGTGTCCCCCCGGGTCGAGTTCGTGTCCCCCCGGGTCGAGTTCGTGTCCCCCCGGGTCGAGT
>JAQMYG010000008.1:673507-687754 GCA_030014215.1 Clariallabes teugelsi
ACACACACACACACACACACACACACACACACACACACACACACATTAACGAAAAGACTGTTTTATCTGAAAAATTAACAAGGAACATCGCTACTAACTCTCGCATCAGTGCACCCTAACGGAATCACTGCTGTAAAGTAAAAATAAAACAAATTAACCCGCACCTTTGGAAAGAATCGCGACAGAGCAGTGTTTCAGAGAAAGAGTGAGAGAGAGAGAGAGAGAGAGAGAGAGAGTGTGTGTGTGTGTGTGTGTGTGTGTGTGTGTGTGTGAAGGGCCACGGTGTTCAATGACGCGTGCAGACAAAGTGCAGGCTGATACAGAGAGAGAAAATGGATCTTTAACCTCTCTAATGAGACCTGCTTTTGCTTTACATGCATGCACACACGTGTTATAATAAACAGTACATGTGCGCTGTACACACACACGCATACAAACGTCTTGCGGTACACTCGCAAACCGTGTTACTCGCAATCCGAGGTTCCACTGTACTTAAAGCTGAGGTTTAGTTATACTATAGTGAGACGCGATGCTCAACAATGGTTACGTAGGTTTTATTAATGTTTCAAGTGAAACTTTCACAATGAAGGAAACGTTATCTCACGTCCTTAAAATGTGTTTTATATAGAGATACAGTTCTGTGCAAAAGTTTGTAAGTACAGCATGTACATGAAATAAATAAATCAGTGTGACACACACTCTAGATGGATGATTGAGATACAGAGGACACACAGACGATGCAAAGTTAATGGTGGATTATAAATGATGTTAATTTGCGTCTGTGAAACTGACAGTCCGCCCCATCACCCATCACCGTGCGCTTACTGGAGTCTCAGTCTTAACAGGTACAGTGCAGTGAGAAATAATCAGGAAATAATACGGATTTAAAAACACTGAGCAGAGCTTTTACGCTCCGAGCTTCTGAGTTTAACACACATTATTAGTTCTTTTTTTTACTGCATTATTTAATATTGATTGACATGGAAGTACGTCAGCTTCTAATCACACAGGTGACAATATACACACGTCCTCTATAGTTATATTAAATCATACATTACAGAATGAAACAGTCTTTGAGACGCTCGAGGTTATCAGAGTGTATTGTATTTGTGTTAGATTGGATTTTAGATCAATAACTCGTCAAAGTTTATTCTACTCTCCTACACGGTGAGTCAGGAGACCTGTGCTGTTTATCCTGAAACATTAGGATTGTGGAGTAAAAACTGGTCTCTGAGAGAAGCTCCAGGTTTCTTCTCTTCCTCCAGAAGAATGTCAGAGTGTAAACTCCCCTAACGCTGCGAGCCGTTCTCTAAACTCTGTGTACTGAGTCCTGCACTCTACACATTCTCATGCAGAAGAGACATGATTTTAAAGAGGAAAAAAGAGTGATAAGAGAAAGTGTACGAGTGACGGGAGAAGATGGCGTGGAGTCAGACTCACCCTGAGTGATCTTCATACTGGTGGAAGGAAGAGCCCAGA
The DNA here is from genome assembly GCA_030014215.1 of Clariallabes teugelsi. Taxonomy (NCBI): domain Eukaryota; kingdom Metazoa; phylum Chordata; class Actinopteri; order Siluriformes; family Clariidae; genus Clariallabes; species Clariallabes teugelsi. The sequence continues at coordinate 674,987 of JAQMYG010000008.1, forward strand.
GAGGCACGCTGCAGAGACACAGGGCCAAGAACAATCCACACCAGAGCATTTTCACACACTGCAGTCTGAACAAGTGTGTGTATGTGTGTGTGTGTGTGTGTGTGTGTGTGTGTGTGTGTGTGTGTACACATAACATGGCTGTGGGGAGACTGGGATCGGTCAGAGGGTGGGGAAAGACTCATAAAATCTCTCGCCAGACTCTTCCTACTTGGACACAGAGAGCGAGAGAGAGAGACAGACAGACAGAAAAAAGAGAGTACCAGAGAGAGAGACAGGCAGTCAGACACCAGGAGAGAGAAACAAAGAATGAGAGAGAGAGAGAGAGAGAGAGAGATAGACACAAGGAAAAAGAAAGACAGACTGATAGAGAAACAGTGAGAGAAAAGAGAAAGGGAGAGATTACTATCTTTTGAAAATTGAGTTGTATTCCCTGTGCAGTGGTTTTTAACACAAAAAAAGAATCATGTCATCCTCAGTAAGTGACCCCTGACCTCAGTAAGTGACCTCTGACCTCAGTGACCTTTGTCTTCATGTCACCTCTCTGATCTGGTCTGACCTGATCTGATCTGAACACCGAACTCTCCTCCTCTTACTGCCCTTGGGGGGAAAGGCCGCCTGATTCCTGCTGACTGCAGATGTTCCTTCCTTCACTTAAACATCTCCAGTCAGAGCCCTGTGCTGCTCCGGGTGGCGTCGGGTCCAGACCGCGTCCCGGGACACACTGGGGGAACACAGCCTGGAGGGGAACACCTTACTAACAGGGTAGAAGGGGCTGTAGAGATGTTAAGAATGTGGGTGTTTGTTTTCTGTTCCTTTACATCATCCAGTGGCTGATCTGCCTGCAGGAAGTTTCCAGAAATATCTAATATCAGTTGTGCAGCCCGAGCACAGAAATAGAGACTCACTGCTGGTGTGGTCGTGTGCAGCTGGACAGGCGACCCAAACGTGAGAGGAAAGTGCTTGGAGCAGCATTGCGTAAATTCCTGCATTTGGGAATGAAACATGTGACCAATATGATTGGAATTTTTGGTCAGATGGTCCTTCAACCACGACTCATCCTCAGTTCCACATGTTGCTCTCTGGTCTGTAACTTGCTCAATGTTACAGTCATATTTATTTGTCTACTCCTCATCATGTACGCTGATTTGCATTAACCTGCACTACCTCAGTCTTACACCACTTTCTTTGGCACCGCTGTCACTTTCAACAGCAATAACATTGTGCATCTCAATTTTCTGTAGTCTATCCACTAATATTCATCCTCACTCAGTCATATTTGCACATATTCTTTTTACTTTAGTTATATATAATACTCTTTTTATCTTAGTAATTTGTGTTGTAGTAGTCAGTCGTCTTCCAGGTTTGTTTTTTTGACTCCACTACACATGACTGATGGTCTGTAATCACTACATGTTTATTGTTTATTATGTTACTATCCTTGTTACTAGTTGTTGGAAATTCCTTTCAGGATCAATAAAGTATCTATCTATCTATCTATCTATCTATCTATCTATCTATCTATCTATCTGTCTGTCTGTCTGTCTATCTATCTATCTATCTATCTATTTATCTGTCTGTCTGTCTATCTATCTATCTATCTATCTATCTATCTATCTATCTATCTATCTATCTATTTCGGCCTCATTGTGTGTGTATGCAAGCAAGACAGTTACATATGATTCTGTGTGGACTACTGTATCGTCACTGCAGGTTTCAGAATTTTGTGCAATATTACATATAAATGGACGTGTATATCTATGTTGTGTATAGTTCACTTTTATTTAACTAAATCTGTGCAGATTTTCTTGCGATACATTTTACATTTGCACCAGTTTGTATTCAGGCTGCACACGTTTCTACTGTACATCTCAGTGACAAGGTTGTGTGTAGATGACAATCGCTGATAGTAAAAACTGGCTGCAGTACATACAGCTTGTGTGAGGTCTTCACCCTCACCAGGAAAAAACCCATACTGAAGAGGAAGGAATAATAAATAAAAAAAATCATCAAACACTGCCGCCATGTCGATTGGAAATGCTTTGTACTTCAACAAACAGACTCAGAAAATCATCTGACTGTGACAGGCTCTTAGGAAAGATAATGATGAGCCGTTCCTCCTCCAGTCCTCCGTCTCACACACCATTGTGCTGCTGTCAGCTTTATCTGGAGCCCTGCAGAGTCCCGACGCTATTAAAGGCCATGGATCTGTCCTTATCTCTCCGAGGAGCCATGCCTGACAAACTGAGGGACAGGACACACAGATATGAGTCATTCTGCAGACACTTACAGCCCCAGTCTCTCCTCAGACAGAGCTCTAAAATAAACCGCACTGTGATGACATTCCAGGAGGCATGAGAGTGCTCGAGATGATAGAAGCGACCGTCTGACCACAGGGAGACGCCGCAACAAAACTGTCATGATGTAGCATTATTGGAAAAACCGTACATTATAGTGACATTTAAACAAACTTGTCACAAATGCAGAAACACGCAGCAAATTTATCAACTGCTCTTCAGTTACGTTAATTTACACACAGTCTATGGTTCTGCCATTATGTTGTCTTTAATAAAAAAAATAAATCCTCAAACCTTAAAATCATCAGTCTTGCTAAAAAACACTTGCTCGCTGCCTCCACACCTCCAGGGGGCAGCATGATTTTTTTAAAAGTGCAGATTTGAATATAAAAGAACATTTTTTATTATAATTTGGTAGAAAAGGTTTGTGTATCAGGCACTCCCAGGGCGCCCCCTTGTGTCGCTAGAATTTAAATAAAAATATTGAATTTATGAAAAACAAAATTAGGAAAGTAAATACAGAATATTATGAAGAAGGGGAGACCATGAAGGGTTTGTCTGCAGTGGGGAGAAATGCACCCAAAACAAGGAAGAAATGTGCCTTTGAATTAGCAGTGAAATAAAAGCTAATGGATTTATTAGATTAAGTCTATTTGTCTGATTCTTTGCTTCTATCTGTAAATGTAATCATGTAGTGTTAGCTATTAGCATGGGTAACTAGTAGTGAGCAAAATAAACCTGTTTTGATCATCATTCCAGACGCTCCTATGTTACATGAGAAACACGCGGTAAAGAACAGATCAGATGCACAACACGTTTATGTGTCTTACTGGTGGTAAAGGCATTAAGACATGGCATCATATCTACAGCTAGCGTAGTGTTATCTAGTGTTAGCTAAAAAAAAAAACTAAAGTGTTTTTTGACCTTGCATACATGTAAACCTGTTTTAAGAGACTCATTAAGCAATATTAGCAACCTTTAACATGGCATAATAGGGGCACTTTAATATCAGAAGTGGAGCCGGTCGCAGACCATAAACAGGAAGCAGAGAGAGAAAGAGAAAGAGAGAGTAGTTATTTTTTTAACTACGAAAAAAGGCGACTGTGAGCTAATATAAGTCTTATAATACAATACATTTCATACTTAATTTGAAAGTACTTCTGTAATTGTACTTGAGTACATACGTAAATCTTCTACTTACATTTAGTCATTTGACAGACAATTTGACATTTGACTAACCCTAACCCGAACCCTAACCCTTATCCAGAGCGACTTGACTTGAACCGTAGTCCAGTGCCTTAACCACTGAGCTACCGCAACCCTGAATACAGGATAAAGTGGTATAGATGACGATGAATGAGTGTACAATAAAGTGTTCCCTTATCTAAGATAATTAAAACAAATGACTGCATATAAAAATAATATAATTGGTGTGATGGGGGTGAGCCTGGGTGTTCCGAAACAACCCACTTTATGTAACCTTTTTGCAAGAGTAGTAATTTCATATTTATGAAAGTAATTACACAAAAAGGTCTTGATGTGTTATTGTACAGCTGTAACAGACACAATGCGCTGAAGTGATGTGTATAAATCATGTCTGCTTTTCTTTTTATATTCCTGCTGTTTTTTTCCCACAGTGACGTCCAGAGGTGGAAAGTAATGAATTACATTTACTCGTATTACTGTAACTGAGTAGATTTTTTGTGTACTTCTACTTTTTAAAGTAGTTTTTAAAATCTGTAATTTTACTTTTACTTCACTACATTTTAAATCATATTCACTACTGAGTAAAAAAATAAATGAAAGAAAATGAAAAATTATAAAAAATAATACAAAAAATACAACAAGGAAGGAAAAAAATTGCACCCGAAAACCACTGCACTGATTGATTGAGTGATGGAGTTTGTGTGTGTGTGTGTGTGTTTATGTGTGTGTGTGTGTGTGTGTGTGTGTGTGTGTGTGTGTGTTTGGAGTTTGCATGTTCTCCCTGTGCTAGGTGGGTTTCCTCCCACAGTTAAAAGACATGCCGATTAGATGGCTTGAGCCCCTCGTCCAGGGAGTAAACCACCTTCTGTCCCTCTCGTCCTCACAGTTATTCATACTGTTTATGGTGTGGTGGTGTTGCCTAGCAACATGATGTGGAAGTCAGACAAAGAGCAGCATCAGGGACACAGAGGAGGTTGATGCTTTGGGATGATTTCCGTTTATCTGTGAGGAGATCGGAGCGACTCTGACCTGCAGAGCTCAGGACCTCAGGACCCGAGGTGGAAAGAAGGACAGGAAGTCAAGATCCTCTCTTGATCTGTGTGCACGCTGAGGGTTTAGTGCATGCTACCATCTTGTGGCGGCAGATACAGAGCGATAAAGCAGATCTGTGGGCATTAGTGCAAATATATAACTATAATATAGATTATTTAATTATTATCTAGTTTATAGTTTATGTTTAAAATATAATGAATGTGGCACTAAATACATCCATCCATCTTCAAAGTCGGGTCGCGGGGGGTAGCAGGGAACCCCAAACTTCCCTTTCCCCAGTCACCATCAGCTAACACTGACTGGGGGATTCCCGAGACGTTCCCAGGCCAGTGTGGAGATATAATCTCTCCATCTAGTCCTTGGTCTACCCCGTGGTCTCCTTCCAGCTGGACGTGCCAAGAACACTTCCCTATGGAGGCGTCCTGGAGACATCCTTACTAGATGCCCGAACCACCTCAACTGACTTCTCTGAGTTTCTCATGGATGACTGAGCTTCTCATTCCATCTCTAAGAGAAAAGCCAGCTACCCTTCTGAGAAAACCCATTTCGGCCGCTTGTATTTGCAATCTTGTCCTTTCGGTCATAACCAACGCTCATGACCACAGGTGAGGGTTGGAACGAAGATCGACCGGTAGATTGAGAGCTTTGCCTTTTGGCTCAACTCTCTTTTCATCACAACAGTGCGGTAAAGCGACTGCAATACCGCCCCCGCTGCTCTGATTCTCCGGCCAACCTCACGTTCCAATGTTCCATCACTCATAAACAAGACCTCGAGATACTTAAACTCCTTCACTTGGGGTAAAGACTCGCTCCCTACCTGGAGTAGACAATCCATCGGTTTTCTGCTGAGAACTTTGGCCACAGATTTCGAGGTGCTGATCCTCATCCCTGCCGTTTCACACTCAGCTGTAAACCGATCCAGCGAGCGCTGCAGGTCACAGACTGATGATGACATCAGGACCACATCATCTGCAAAAAGCAGCGATATCTGCAGAATCCTTGATATCCTGTCCATGAAAATCACAAATAGGATTGGTGACAGGGCACAGCACTGGCGATACAGTTTAAAAAAATTTTGGGGTGGACGACTCTGCACAAATTGTACATTTGCTTCACAAAATAGCTTGCAAAATTATAGGCACCCTCTGTACAGACAGTCATGACTAGATTTACTTATTAGAGATTGGGTTTCTCTCATTCTCGTTCTCCCCGTGCTTGGTGGGTTTCCTCTGGGTATTCCTGATTCCTACCACTGTCCAAAGACCTGCAGATCAGGCTAACTGGAGTTCCCAAATTGCCCGGAGTGTGTCAGAAATCAAACCCTGGACAGGTGAACTCCTGGGAAAATCCCCAGCTCCGACTCTTATGATGTGTGGAGCCCCCACTGCCACTAGGTTGTTATAAAACACCACAAACACAGACTATAAATCAAGTAACGAGACATTTCCACTTTTTTTTTATCATGACTGATTTTTAAAGCAAATTATTAAGAGTTCTGTAACAAATCTATATTCAGCAATATTAGCACTCAAGCGCAGAGGTGCACAGACTTGGTCTGACCGCTAGGTGTCACTGCTGCGGCGTGGTGAAGCGTGTACACATGACCGCAGAAATAGAGGGGAGGGTCAGGCCGCATTGCTCGCACTTTTGAAACACGGCGCTGTTACTTTGCTGTTTGATTCGCGTTTTAACAGTTTATGACTCGGTTCAGATTAAACTCTCTGAGTTTGGGCGGATTCTGTAGACGGTTCCCCGTGCTGAAGCGGGTCATGCAGTCCTGGCGAAGGTAATGAGCCGCAAAGCCCTCGGGTCTCGGCTTAGCAGCGCCCAGAAACTGCACCGGAACTGGAATGACTGGCAGCCCAGGTTGGTGTCGCTCCGTCAGCGGGCATGTGTGTAGGAAAGCGCGGGGATTCACCGAGGCCTAGTTTTATTTTAGAATTGACAGCGTTCTCCCTCAGAGAAATCAATATAACGCGTTACTTTTGATACAAGCTATTTAATATTACACAACTTCACACTCATTTGGTTAAAATGTTACTTAAATATATTAAATGCGAGCTATAAAGCGAACAATATGTATAGCGATGTACCCCCCCCCCCCCTTCAAATCAATGTTAGCCTGTTAGCTAGCATTGAGCAAACTGTTTATCATGTGTCAAAAATGATTCACAATATTGTTTCCTATTATACGAAACCGTTATTTTTATCATTATTAATTAAACACATTCACGGAATGTGTAGAAACCCACACTGTTTCCGCGGTTAAGAGTAAAAACTGCCTGTTCTGTCGGGCTGTGTTCTAAACTCATCCACACTTACTCACTCAAGTGCACTACTTAGGGAGTCACTTTACTTTCGCGCGCACTCGGCTCTAGTCGACTATGTTTAAAAATCGATTTATTTGAGGCACATCCGCTCTCTGTACACCGCTGTGTTTTAATGAAAGTTAATTTATTAAACTAAATGTTCAATACACTTATTGATATAAGTAAAAGAAAAGTTCGAGGTAAATTTAGTCTGTTGTAATTATTGTTCAGTATAGTTAATTAATGGACGCCTTATTGTGAACCAGTGATTAAAATCATTGTAAAATAATGCAGGCGAACGCTAGCGTGTCTTGCTAGCTAATTAGCAGAGCTAGCATTACTGTATTTATTACCTGTTTACACGTTTAGTTCAATTGCTAACACTTAATAAATATAAAACGTTTTAACAAATGCAGTTTTCTGAATAACTATAATGACTAAATTAAGTGTTTTATTTAATGATTCACCAACATTCGGCTAAGCTAGCTGCTTATGTGGCGCGTGCAGGTCGAGTTAGCTTCAGCTAGCTGTCAGGCTGACGGGGGCTCGCGAGACGAGCAGTTAGCTGGTTACCTGTGTGACTCTGACCGTCTGTAAACATGTCGAATTAAATATTATACTGTAATTGTAATATATAATTTCTTTTGCGTTAACATATCGAAATGTTTTCTTAAATATTGGTCTCTTTAATCAGGAAGCTAGAGCTATAAATTAAACACACAGACAGCTAGCATGCTAGTTCGCTATTGTTTATGGCAGTAATGTTAGCTAAGCTAACTTGTTTTAATTTACAAAACTAAAGAAATGAAGCGAGTCTGGTTGTTATTAATGCTGATTAAGTTGTAACGATTTTTAGATAAGGTAACTCGATTAAATAACTGAGTTTCCTGGTGTTTGGTGCTGAAGTTTGTGAGTTCTAAGGAGAAATCTGTACAAGTGTTTAAAGTTGGAGATAATTAAAGGTGAGGATGATGAAGGTGATGAGGGTGATGATGAAGGTGAGGTGTGTGTGTGTGTGTGTGTGTGTGTGTGTGTGTGTGAGACCTCAGGTGAGGAGTGTGTTCTGCTGTTTGGGATTTTCTTCAGTTTCACTTCTTCAGTAAAGTGTGTTTTTAGGGAAAGTCCTAAGTGCAAAAGTTTTCATACCCCTCCACACACACTGTACCTTTCCCCCTTTTTTCCTCCGTCTCTCTTTTGCACTCTCTTGTTTTTGCTCTTTATTTTCTTCAGTTTTTTTTCCCCTCTCCTCTCTCATTTTGTTTGTTTGTTCTGTTTTATACTTTTATCTCAATTTTCGTTTTTATATATGGTCTTCATCTGTCTGTCTTTGTTCTTGTTCTTTTTCTAATTTCTTATGTGCTTCTACTCATTTTTTTGCCGTCTTAGTCGTGTGTACGTCCAGGAGCCTCAAAACTGGTTTGCATCAGTGAAAAAGCCAAGCGAAGCGATTTAACTAAGTTTACGGTTTTTGTTTTCCAGTCAGCGGAAGCTGTTTCAAAAGAATTAACCCTCAATACCAACGTCGCCTTCAGTTTTTGGTTCATCGTGCGTTTTTTTTTTTTTTTTTTTTTTTTTTTTTTTTTTTTTTTTTTCTCTTTAAAATTGGTTTATATTTTTGTGTGTGGCTGGAACGGATAATCTGCATTTATTATATTATTTAATTTATATTGCAGTACGAATGTTGGTCCTAAAAACTCGCCTGCAGAATGAATTAAATTCGTATGCTGAGGTTCACACACATTTGGTCTTTGACATAAGGTTTTTTTTTTTTTTTTTCCCCCCTCCCTTAATCCCAGTTACCTGTTTTTTTTGTTCGTTTGTTTTTTTTCTGTAGGTTTTTCATCTATTAAACTTTATTTCTACCGATTAGCTTTTTCTTCCCTTTTTCCTGTTTGTCTATATTATAATTTTTTTTATCTGGTTAGTTTTCTGTCCGCTTTCCTTGACTCTTTCTTTTGCTCATATCACCTTCATATCTTTTTCTACTGAAGAAATCCTTTTTCTGACTTGGGCTTTCTTTCTTTTTAAAGTTTTCTATTTTTCGGTATCTCAGGTGTACCTGCTTAACCTCTGATTGTTATAAACACTGACACTGGAGACTCCTTCCTTACATGTAACTTAAATGTCTGTTTTTTTTTTATTAATAAATTTTTTTTATACAGAGATTCTCTCATTACTACATGTCCCTGTAAATGCTAAAGTTGCTATGGAAACGGTGTGTTTCTATAACTGTTGGAGCTGCTGTTATAGTAAACCAGCTGATCAGTTCCAGTCAGAATTGCTGTGTGGTGTGACCTGGGGTAGAGACGATGTGGGACCGGGAGTTTTCTGCTGTCACACGTTACTGAACTCTGTGTGTGGGACGAAGTGTATTTAAACTCGCACCCTGACCTTGTGTGTGTTTCAGAGGCGACAGCACGTCAGCCAGCCAGGAAGGTGTAAAGTGCAGCGTCTCCAGAGAGCACAGCAGTTCAGCAGCTGTTTACGAGCCTGCGCACTCCGAGCAGCCGGGAACGCCGCCGCTGCACCATGACACCTACGCCACTCACAGCTCACTGGAAGAAGGAGGTGTGTGTGAGTGTGTGTGTACGTACCCACATCTCACTCGGATTAGCGGAGTCGATCAGCTCAGAACTCCTCAACTGCAAACTCATTAATATTTTAAACCTTCAGCTGCGTTGATATTCCAGTTGTCTCTCTTATATCTCATATATTTTAGTGATCAGTGCTGTTTATTTACGCTGGTCTTTGTGGAGAAACGTCATCACGTTCATCATTTAATATGTTTAATTAAAAACCTAAAGCAACTTTTGTACAGTGCATCTCAAACGCTAGAATATGGAAAACAAAACAAAAGTAACACATTTTAAATTCGTTACGTATAAATAAAATATTCTAATTTTTTTTTTTGTTTTAATTTAGATGATTACACTGTACAACTCATTAAAATAAAACTAAATAAATTTTGTATAATATACACAAATATATTAATGGAAAGTTCACTAAAAGGGAAAAGTGTGGTAGTAACAGGGACGAGCACAACTTTAAGAAAACTGAAGAAAAGCTCATTTAAGACCTCAGAGATTCACACTGAGTGGAGTGAGGCTGGAGTCGGGGCATCAAGAGCCACCACACACACACACACACACACACACACACACACACACACACACACACACACACACACACGTCTCTAGAGGAAGAGAGGAAAGATTCGGAGTTCGAGCTGCTTGAAGTCCAGTGTGAAGTTCCCACAGTCGGTGATTTGAGTGCTGTGTCGTCTGCTGGTGTCGGTCCACTGTGTTTAATCACGTCTGAAGTTAACGCAGCGTTTACCAGGAGATATTCGAGCTCTTCATGTCGTTCTCTCCAGAGTGTTATGGAAATGCTGATTTCCTTTTCCTGTAGGACTTTTATCACCTGCTGTAATTCGGAATCATCAAAATTTAAAACAAAAAAAGCTTAATTTTTTATTTTGCATGTAATTATTCCAAAATGAGTAACTTAAAAAAAAAAAAAAAAAAAAAAACTGAATTAGGAAAAACAAAACTTTTTCCCCACTTTTTTGAGAGGAAATTATCCATTAATTCTGTAAATGTTTTAACAAATAAGTAGATAAGCAAATTAACTCTTTAAATAAATTACCATCCATAATCATTTGTTTAAATGTTCATTTATAGATTATCAGAGGGATTTATTGTGTTTAACTTCACTAATACATTCTGCAAAAATAAACTTTAACTAATGCATATTTGTTTTTACATAATCTCGTAAGAAGGCAATTTGAACTAAACTTCAATAAAAATGTACAACCATGAATTTAATTATTGCAACAATTTTCTCAATGCGTATTATATAGTTTACAAATAATCATTTAACAAATATTTAATTCTAATTATTTTACATAAACACCTGCACTCGTTGGTGCTGACGTAGTGTGAGGAGACGTAGGAGCGGTACTTTTCCCGGTCGTCATGGTGATGTTTTGTGGTGTTACGGTGAGATCTGACAGAGAGTCCGATGGTCATCTTGAGTGACGGTGAAACCTGTAGGAGAAAATGAAAGTGAAATTACTGCAGTGTACGTAAACCACCGAAACGACTCGGGTGTGTACAATAGGCTCTGAACATCCGTGTGTGTGTGTGTGTGTGTGTGTGTGTGTTTGTGTGTGTGTGTGTGTGTGTGTGATAAACTGCAGGTGTGTATGACGCTGATGGAGGCCACAGTGAAAATACATTTGGTTGGAAGTCGCTGGGGCAAGAGTTGAGGATCAACGATGTGACGGCGAATTTATCAAGTTTTCAGCATGGACACCGTGCTTTAGCTGCAAAGGACATGAGGAAATCACAGGGTGGGTGTGAACACACACACATGCACACACACACACACGTGCAGAAACACACTGTACACGTGATCATATATAAACACCAACAGTGTGTCAAGTAGACTAGAAGACACACACACACACACAGACAGACAGATCTGTGACTGTGTGATGTTCTCTTGGGGACAGAACCTTGGGTTCTATATAATGATTTAAACCAATAGTTAAATTCAAAATGTTTAAAATACTTGACATGAAATAATGATATAAAACATGTGTGTAGGAAGAAAAATACAATAAAGAGTATAATAGAATTTAATCTGTATAGTGGACAGTTTAATTATTTGAATAAGTTTTAAATTATCTACAGATTATTAATAGGGAAATGACTTGGGTAATAAAATGGGTACGTATTTACTGCACTTCAACTTAAAGGTGCGATAAGTAAGGTAATTAATTCTTTAGGTTAAAGCGTTGTACGTGTCTGACGCCTCCCCTCATGTATATTTCCTTCTCTTTCCCTGGAGTCTTTGGTGTCCTGTAGTGTGTGCGCATGTGTGTGTGTGTGTAATACGACTGATGGGAAGCGCACCCCAGTAGTGATGTCATAACCTTTTTATAAATCCGCAGTGTGTAATCCTTTCTACACAGTTCTGTCTCTTGATGTTCAGTTTGTTCAGAGGCGGAGAGATGAGGCTACGACTCTGAAAAGACGCGCTGCTGCGTGCGTGTTGAGGCGTACACGCGTCTACGTTTTAGTTTTATAATTACATTATTATTAAGGTTTTATCTGAACTCTATTATAACCTGATGGGACCATGTGTATCAGGTCAGGTGTCACCCAAATGTGTATCATTTGTATCATTTGCTCCTTAAATAAATGACTTTAATGAAGACTAGTTGGCAGAATTAAGACTGAGCAAGACTTAACATTCCTTTAGTGAATATTATACAGTATAATTAAAATGAATCCAATTAATAAAAATTAATGATTATACAGAAGTTCCATGTGCAGTGAATATCGTCTTCAGTCGTCCCATCGCTACCACCGTGTAGAGCGCTGACGAGCCTCTCGTTTTATCTGTCTGTCCCCTCTGTCTGTCTCAGACCGACCGCAGGCTCATTCTGATGAGTCTCGGCTCGCCAATCTTCTGCGGAGGGTGTCGCGGGAGGACGACCGGGACCGCAGACTGGCTACCTTGAAACAAATGAGGGAACTTATCGTGCACTCGGAAAACAAGGTGGTAAGTTTTGGCGCCCATCCGTCATTTGTAGTCTTTCTAATGGGTGTGTTTCTGATTGGATCTCATCGTTTGTTTGTTTCTTACAGGTCCTGGTTAAACAGTTGGATACCATTTTGAGCACCCTGAATGACATTTTGAATGAAAGGTTGGTGTGTGTATGTATGTGTGTGTGTATGTATGTGTGTGTGTATGTATGTGTGTGTATGTATGTGTGTATGTATGTGTGTGTGTATGTATGTGTGTGTGTGTGTGTGTGTGTATGTATGTGTGTGTGTATGTGTATGTGTATGTATGTGTGTGTGTCTGTATGTGTGTGTGTATGTATGTGTGTGTGTATG
>JAQMYG010000008.1:698265-726862 GCA_030014215.1 Clariallabes teugelsi
GGGACAGGAAAATGTTTTACTGGGACGGGCTGCAGGTCGCTCTGGACAGGTGCTTCTGCTAAATGACGCAAATGTAACCGTTTCCCTGTGTGTGTGTCCTAGGTTTGAGAAGGCGGCTCTGGAGTACCAGGAGCAGCTGTGTGCCGTCACCGGGGTCGACTGCTCCATCAAGGGCTTCGACAGATCCTTACTGAAGCTCTCCAACTCGTCCACAGGCAACAGCTCCAGTCCTAAACACACAGCAAACGGTGAGGAAACGTCCTGCTGGGGTGCAGCGTCCGAGGGAGCGGCGGCAAGGAGTCACTGATCATACACGTTTATTTCACTCTTAAATTTGATCTTCATCCTCTCTCCCTGTCTCTCTCCCCCTCTCTCCCTCTCTGTAGGAGATGTTAAGAAGACTGTTCTGTTGAAGTCCAGCGAGTGTTCCCCTGAGGTCCTGAACTTCCTGGCCAATAAGGCGTGTGAGTGTTACGTGTCTCTGAGCGACTGGGCCTCGGTGCAGGAGTGGCAGGTCAGCATGATGGCGCTTAAAAAGAACAGCAACAGCTCGGCCACCGTCAACCTCAAGACCGACTTCAACTACATCAAGTAAGCAGCGGTCTCACACTTGGTGTAAAACGAGACGTCCTCCACATTCTGACCTGTGTGTGTGTGTGTGTGTGTGTGTGTTAGAGCTCTGAGCAGGTTCGAGGACGGAGATTTCCCAGAGTGCCGTGCGCAGTTGGAGCTTCTTCCTGGAGAAGATTCCGGCCTCCTCAACTCCAACACGAAGGACAAACTCGGTACTGATCCGGAGTCGAGCTCCGCTTTAGGAAATCCTCAGTGTTCAGTTTTTTATTTTATTTTTTTTATTTTTTTTTTATTGAAATTTTCAAATTAACTGTTGTTATAATCTTGCCGTTAAATCACAGGTTGAAGATTAATGAGTTAATTATGAGTAGGATGGCGCATCATGGGACAGTAAATTGTACATAAATTCACACATCCGTAAACGTACCAGAATTTACCAATCGACTATTTTACATCTGCAGACCCTTAACTATAAAATGTCACCCAAAAAACAATTAACAATAACGATGCATAACAATAACACCACATTATCTTTAAATCGTAAAAGTACAAGTACAAAATGTAATACAATACATTTATAAATGAACAGTAAAATATATAAAACAAGACACAAAACACCATATACAAAACACCAGTATGACATCACCGAGGCGGGGATACAGGGGAGATCTTATTAATTGTGTTAACGATGATGAGTCTGATTGTTGATGAACCAATTCTTCAGATTAATTCTGAATAAATTTATCCAACATTTGGTCACATGATGCTTCATTATGAAACTCACCTGATCTGTTTGTTTGTTTTTTTTTAAACAGACCTGAAGCGTCTCCTTCCTGCCGTACTCAGTCCTGATCCATCTGAGCTCCAGAAGGCCATCGAGGTCCAGCTGCTGAGGAGCGCCGTAGGAGCCTTCACCTCCACCAGTCACGAGCAGGACCAGAAAGTTCTACCTTCATCAGAGTGAGTTCCCTTAACACCCTCAACTCCTCCCGTATTGGATTTACACACCCTGATCAACCCTTAATCTTTCTCTCTCTCTGTGTTCTTTCCTCATGAACCGGGTCAGTACTCTGGTGAAGTACCTGAAGCAGACGGGTCGGATCGCTCTGGGCCCCCTGCGCCTGTCCACACTCACCCTGTGTGACACTCTGCCCACACTCGGCACCCTGCAGCTCCACTGTGCCAGCTCTTTGGAGACCTCACTGTGCAGTCAGCACCCCTCTGAGGTCCCACACACACACACACACACACACACACACACACACACACACACACACAGAGCGCTGTACCGCCGTGTGTTAACCCTGCACAGCCGCTGCTAACGGTGTGGTTTGTGTGTGTGTGTTCAGGAATGTCTGGTTCCTCTGTACAGCGAGGCTCTGAGCACGTGTAAGCAGCAGGACGTCCAGCCGTGGCTCCACGTGCTCAGATACAGCACCTTTCAGAGGGAGATGTTCCTGAAGCTCAGAGGTGGGATCCGATCTCATTCTCCCAGGCCCGTATTGTTTTTGAGCTGTCCGTATGATTAATCGTTTGTTGTTGTTGTCGTAGGCTCGTCTGGACCCGTGGACTCTCACCTGGTGGAGTTGTGTCTGACGGCGGTGAAGTTCGCCCGTAAGCAGGGGAACATCGCTCTCGCCACGCGTCTCCTCGCCCAGTGCGGCAAACCGTCCGCTGACGACACGGAGGACTCCGACCTGGTGCAGGGCTTCAGACAGCTGTCCCTAGAGGGCGTCGTGGCTGAGAAATGGGGCCCCGAGCTGAAGATCGAGACGGCGAAAGTGCTGTTCACCGCAGGTGAGTCCGGCCGCGAGCTAGAACAGGAGCTCACTCAGTTCTCTGAGGTTCCAGTACGTGTCCTGTAACTTTAAAGGTATAAACTAATACATATAAATGTAGTATCTCATGGAAGCCCCGCCCCCTGCCCACCCCAGGTCAGTCGGCGTCTGCGATGGAGATGTTGAGCTCGTGCGCGCTGTCCTACTGCCGCTCGGGGAAGTGCGAGCGCGCGGCGTGCCGCTCCATCCTCACCCTGTGTAAGTGGCTGCTGTCCGACTGGAAGGATCTGACGCCTCAACTCAAACAGGTGGTGAAGAGGAACAGCAGCAGCCCACCTACGGCCCTCGGCAAGAACGTCGCCGCCCTGCTGGAGCTGCCGGTGGAGGAGCAGGGTATACTGCGCATCACCACCGAGACCACAGGTACCTGCTGTGATGGGACGGACAGCAGGAGTGGACACATTCTGTCATTCCTGAGCATGACGCAGAATAAAATATCATGGAGACCATGTAAAAAAAATGTTTCTTTTAAATCTCGTTGTTACAATGTAGCATAAAATGTAATTATATTGGAAAACGTTGTGTAACAATTAGAGATCAGGAGAAAATCGATTTAAAAGCAATTTAGGGGGGAAAGCGATTTACCAGCCAAAAAAATAACACAGACTTAACATTGAGACCGACTTTGACAGATTCTTGAGTTTTGTTGAAATATAATGTTTTCCACAATTGAAGATTCTTGCAAGCTGTGTAAGAACATACCCCGCGAGACGGTACAAGTTGTACTCTTAGGGCACAAAAGGTGCCCAAATTTGCCCCATTGATTTATAGTGGTTAAAGGTACTCCTCAGTGAAACAGGAAGTGCTCACAGTTGCGTTCCCTGCTATGGTAACTTTCTTAGGAACATTGAAACTGAACCGAACTGTGAATCCCATCGTCATAGAGACATGGGGGCGGGCTCATTTAACTCAGGCAGCCAATCAGTCTCTCAGGATCATTCTGAAGCTGTCGAGCCACGCCCTAGCAACGGGTCTGAGCCCATAGACCATCATTATAAAATGCCCAGAGGCCTGAGTTTTGCCACGGCAAGCACCACTCACATTTTCTTCCGAAAATCTACCTCTCTAGTTACATTTATAATAGAGATGAAGTTGTTTGGTTGAACAATGCGTTACGCCGTATGTTCTGTGTGTTAAGACATGATGTAGTCTAATTCAGTGTTACTTTGTTGTGATGCTCTGGTTATATACGCGAGTGCTACATTGTGGTGTAGTGTGTAATATATCACATGGTTACATTATTTTATGTGACGTGTCTTTAGCATGTCTTGCTAGGCTCTTGGTCTAGCTACACTATGCAGAAACCATTGTTTAGATTTGCAGTCATCTGAAGGCTCCGCCCCCTTTAACAAACACATGAAAATCCTGTCTTCTTCAACACAAAAAAAAAACAATGAGCTCATTTAAAAGTATAAATAAACACTGTAAATGAGGCGATCCTGTGGTTATTAAAGTGATGGAGAGTCTCGGTCGTGTTCCTGTGCTGAAGAAAACAGAATATCTGTCTGGGACATGATTCACAAGGTGAAAGGCCGTGTGTGTGATGTCTCTCATCTGGTGTTGTGTTGTGTTCCTCCTCTGCCCAGTGAGCGTGGGAGTCGGGGAAGCAGATTTTGTCCTTGGCCAGCTGTACCAGCTCTCTGCCAGCCAGGCGCCCGAAGTGGCCAAGTCCTGGGCCGCCTTAGCCAGCTGGGCTTACAGATGGGGACGCAAAGTCGTCGATAACGCCAGGTGTGTCTTTAATCTCTCTAAAGCCTGGTTTTATAACTCTCTCTCTCTCTCTCTCTCGTGGTTTCCTGTGTAACGTCGTGTCCTGTTTGTGTCTCTAGTCAAGGAGAAGGTGTTCCACTGCTCCCGGGAGAGAAGAAGGAGATCGAGGAGTTGCTGCCGACCGTCACCAGTAACGAGGACAAGGAGATGATTTTCAGCATCCTGGGTCAGGCCATGTGTCGCCCCGCGGGAATTCAGGTGGGAGGAAGAGTGCAGTGCGACACCGTGTGGACACACACACTCCTGCTGGAAATGTTTAACACGATGAAGTGTGTGTTTTTTTTTTTTTCCTCCCGAAGGACGAGGACATGGCTCTGCAGAACGAAGAGGACGACGAGGACGACATGGTGGACGTGATCTGGAGGCAGCTGCTGAGCTCGTGCCCGTGGCTGGCGGAGGTGGAGGAGGGGGTGACGGAGGGGCTGATCCGGGTGTGGAGGCGGGTGGTGGACCGGATCTTCAGCCTGTACCGCGTCTCCTGCAGGGCGTACTTCACCTTCCTCAAACTCAACGCCGGACAGGTGAGGGATCCGTCCTCTCCGTTTTATAATCGTGTAGAGTCTGTTTAAACCCGCGCCGTACTCTGACCCGCTCTGACCCGTGTGCAGACGCCCATCGACGAGGACGACCCCAAACTCCTGCTGAACCCTCAGAACAGCAAGCAGAGCAACGACGACGTGATCGTCATGGCGACGCTGCGCCTGCTGCGCCTGCTAGTGAAGCACGCCGGGGAGCTGAGGGAGGGGCTGGAGCTCGGACTGGCCTCCACGCCCACCGCGCCCTGGAGAGGTGAGGAACACGCCCACGACCGGAAAGGCTGAAAAACACATTGAAGCTGATTATCTTTCTGTAACAGCATGCTCCAATGGGGATTTATTATTATTATTATTATTATTATATTTATGTGTATATATATATATATTAAAATGAATGTTTTTGTTTGTGTTTATTTTAAAGGCATCATCCCTCAGCTGTTCTCGAGACTGAACCACCCCGAGGCGTACATCCGCCAGAGTATCTGCAGCCTGCTGTGTCGCGTCGCTCAGGACTCGCCGCACCTCGTCCTCTACCCCGCCATCGTGGGCTCCATCTCACTCGGAGGAGAGTCTCAGACCGCAGGTACGCACGCGCGCACACACATATATATACACACACACACACACACACACACACACACACACACACACACACACACACACGCTACAGGGCCCTTGATTTAAGATTACAAAAGAAATCCTGTTTGTTTTAAATGGTTTGCGATAGTCGTCCTCTAATAACCTCTAATGATTTGTTATTACGGTTCCCTGTGATGTCAGCAAACGTCTGATACTGTAGTACTCTGGTCTATTCTGATCTGTGTGTGTGTGAGAGCAGGTACGAAGCTGCCCTCGGCCCTGCCCACTCTGTTGGGGAACATGCCGGACGAGGCCCTGTGCGGGGGCGAGAGCGAGGGCGTCAGCCCCCCCGCGTCTCAGGAGAGCGGACGAGGAGACGAGATGGGACTTTGCTCCATGGAGGACCAGGCCATGATGCAGGACTGCTACAGCAAGATTGTGGACACGCTCTCCGCAGCGAACCCCACCATGGTGCAGCAGGTACGCCACGCACACACACCCCTAATTCCTGCCTTAGTTCCCCCTGAATCCGTGTCTGAAACAGGAGAAATGTAACGTACACCAGAGTCTCAGCAGTAACTGTGGGCGGGGCTTTTGTGAAATTTATGTTTAAACAAAACAAACATCCTTGCTGTGTGTGTGTTTAGGTGCAGATGCTGGTTGGGGAGCTGCGCAGGGTGACGGTGCTGTGGGACGAGCTGTGGCTGGGCGTCCTACAGCAGCAGCACATGCACGTCCTGCGCAGGATCCAGCAGCTCGAGGACGAAGTCAAGAGAGTCCAGAACAACAACACGCTGCGCAAGTAAGGGCTCCGCTCCCGCGCCGTGCCACGTGGTGGGGGTTTTAAACACGTCATATAACCACGTTGTGGTTTTATAAATATCTCAGTGTGATACTGTATTATAATTTAAGTTTTTAAAAAGTTTACTGAGTAATTAAATGTAGCTCGATCCTACATTTACATTATATTAACAAGAGTTTAACATTTAACTGATCAGCGTGCATCTGTCATCCGCTGTAATTATATTAATATTTATATAGTAATTAATATAGTAATTATTGTGATATTTCTAAATAAAATTTTTTTTCTAAATAATTCAAACTTGTCCGATAATTCCCTTCTAACACACAGAGTGAAAATTTATAAATAGTTTACAAATAAAGTTATCTAGAAACGATGACGGTTTACCACCTCAAATGCCTCCAGTGTCTCAAAAGTACGCGCGCGGGTGGTTGTGAGACTGGTGTAAGTGTGTGTAATGAGTGTGTTTAAAGATTAATTCACTCAGAGTTTAGAGAAAAAGACCGATCGGGGGAATTTAAAGTGTGTGATTTATTGATTATTTAACTCCATAATGTGTGTGTTGCGTCACTCGGAAGCTTCTGTGCTTGGTACAGAATGGTTTATATCCGAGTCTGATCAGCTGATCACCGGCCACGCCCAGTCACACTGATCGACCTCTTCATCTCTATTATATACGGGGAAATTTTTTTTTTTTTTTTTAATGTAAATCTCACTAAACTGTGGCGTCGGTGTGTCAGTACATGAATCAACCACACACAAGAATCACTGGATGTTTTTTCTTTCTCATTTCTAGTAATTGTTAGTAAGAAATTATTCTACATGCGTCCACATCATCAGACTCGCCCAGTAGATGACGTTGTGTGCCGAGTGGTGCTGATGTTCTCCTGATGTTTCAGGGAGGAGAAGGTGGCCATCATGAGGGAGAAACACTCGGCCCTGATGCGGCCCGTGGTCTTCGCTCTGGATCACGTGCGCAGTATCACCGCCGCCGCCGCGGAGACGCCCCATGAGACGTGGTTCCAGGGGATGTACGGCGACGCCTTACACAACGCTCTAGAGCGACTGAGGAACCCGCAGAACCCGGCCATCCCCGCCAACAGCTGGGTTCCCTTCAAACAGGTCAGAACTTTAACATGCTCACCCTCGTGTAGTGAAACCTGATTGGCTCTTGAATGTTATGCTGTCACTATTTTTATTTCTTGTTAGTTTTTCCCTGTTTAACTTTCTTTTCTTTCTACTGTCTGGTTCGGTTTTTCTTTTCTCACATTTCCAGTTGTTCCGTTTTCTTAATTTTTTGCATATTATTCCTTTCATCTTCTGATTTACATTAAATTCTAGGAAAAAAAATAACTAATTTGCCCTCCTCCTCCTCCTCCTGGTCCTGTCCCAGATCATGTTGAGTCTGCAGCAGCGAGCTCAGAAGCGGGCGAGTTATCTCCTGCGTCTG
The DNA here is from genome assembly GCA_030014215.1 of Clariallabes teugelsi. Lineage (NCBI taxonomy): Eukaryota > Metazoa > Chordata > Actinopteri > Siluriformes > Clariidae > Clariallabes > Clariallabes teugelsi. The sequence continues at coordinate 705,814 of JAQMYG010000008.1, forward strand.
GAGGAGATCAGTCCTCGTCTAGCCTCAATGACACACACCGAGATGGCTCTCCCGGGCGAGGTGTCCGCCACCGACACCGTCACCATCCACAACGTCGGCAGCACCATCACCATCCTGCCCACCAAGACCAAGCCCAAAAAACTCTACTTCCTCGGCTCGGACGGCAAAAACTACCCATACCTCTTCAAAGGTCAGGAGAGGGGTTAATACGGGGCAACAGTATTTATATCAGATACGAGAGACAGAGAGACGACGTTTCAGCTAAAAGAGAAAGATGTAGAAGAATGCTAAGCTTTGTTAATTTATTATTAACGTTCCATCTCTCTCTCTCTCTGTCTCAGGTCTGGAGGATTTACATTTAGATGAGCGGATCATGCAGTTCTTGTCTATAGTTAACACGATGTTCACTAAAGTGAACCAGCAGGAGAGTCCACGCTTCCACGCCCGTCACTACTCGGTCACGCCCCTCGGCACTCGCTCGGGTCTCATCCAGTGGGTGGACGGAGCCACGCCCCTGTTCGGTCTTTATAAACGCTGGCAGCAGCGTGAGGCCGTGCTTCAGGCTCAGAAGGTCAGTAACACACTCGCTCCTGTACCTCCATGTTTATATTATAGTCTTAATCACGGAGCAACGGTGACCAAAATAATTTAATTATCATCTTAATAATAAAGAACAATTTCCAGGAAAGTCTGTAATGCAGAGATTAAAAAAAGCTGATGCAGGAGCACCATCAATTATTACATAACTGTATATTTTCTTAAACCATCTGTGTGCCTTAAGTTTACTAAAAAGAATGTAGCAAAAAGAAACTGATTACTATAGGGAGATTAATTGATTATATTTTTAATTGTATACGTTTTTGCGTGTGATTTTATAAAATGACTCAAAGCTGCTCAGCATTATTGTAAAAAATATTGGATTTTTTTTTTCTTTTTTAAAGTGTTGTATTTCTTAGTATTAAAATTAAGTATTAATTTTTTAAGCGCTTGTTTGTTCATACACCTTTTTTTTTTTTTTTTTTTTTAACCTCAGGCCCAGGACTCGTTCCAGCAGCCCCAGAACCTGCCCATGGTGCCGCGCCCCAGCGAGCTCTACTACAGTAAGATCGGGCCGGCTCTGAAGGTGGTGGGTCTCAGCCTGGACGTGTCGCGCCGCGATTGGCCGCTCAGCGTCATGAGGGATGTCCTGCGGGAGCTGATGGAGACCACGCCCCCTAACCTGCTGGCCAAGGAGCTGTGGTGCTCGTGTACCACGCCCAGCGAGTGGTGGAGGGTCACGCAGGTGAGCGCAGCGCCTTGACTTTTACCTCCTGTACCTTCGGGGTCGCGACCTCCAGGAAAACCTTTCTTTCTCCTTGACTATCTCATTCTTTCATATTTATTTCTCACTTTTTGTATCCGCTGACGTTCCCGCGCCCTCTCTGTGTGCCCCTCAGTCTTATGCCCGGTCCACTGCTGTGATGTCGATGGTGGGTTACATCATCGGTTTAGGAGACCGTCACCTGGACAACGTGCTGATCGACATGACGACCGGCGAGGTGGTGCACATCGACTACAACGTCTGCTTCGAGAAAGGTCAGTCTCTCACCTCTGTCCTCTGACTCCTGCTGGTGTTCCTGCCTAGACACGTGATGGACACTGTGTGTGTCTGTTTAACAGGGAAGAGTCTGAGGGTTCCAGAGAAGGTGCCTTTCCGCATGACGCACAACATCGAGACGGCGTTAGGAGTCACAGGAGTGGAAGGGATCTTCAGACTGTCGTGTGAGCAGGTGAGCGGTCGACCCGTCTCGTTAAGAGTTCCTCCCGAGACGCGGTTCTCCTCATAATTAATACCTGACGTTTCCCCTCCGTCTTCCTCAGGTGGTTCAGATGATGCGTCGCGGCAGAGAGACCCTCCTGACCCTGCTGGAGGCGTTCGTGTACGACCCCCTGGTGGACTGGACGGCGGGAGGGGAGGTGGGCTTCGCCGGGGCGGTGTACGGAGGAGGGGGGCAGCAGGCCGAGAACAAGCAGAGCAAGAGGGAGATGGAGAGGGACATCACGCGCAGCCTGTTCTCCTCACGCGTAGCGGAGATCAAGGTCTGGTGGATCTCCTAAATGTCTTCCTAATGCGTCTAAGTTCTTCAGTGTTCTTTCAGTAAAGGGTTCTTGTCTGTTCTGCTCTAAATCTCCTCCATATTTATTTTTTATTTGTTCAGGTGAACTGGTTTAAGAACCGTGACGAGATGCAGGCGGTGCTGCCGCAGGTGGAGATGGCCGTGGAGGAGTACCTGAGTCTGCAGGAGCAGCTCGCTCAGGTGGACAAGGTGCAGGTCAAGCTGCTGGAGGAGATGGAGTTCCTGGAGGGAGCGGAGAGCAGAGTGGACCACCCCATCCACACGCTGGAGCACAGGTCAGTACCGCCGGCTGCACGCGGGTCGAACCGGTTTAAAGGTGACGATGTACAGCAAGTCCCCGACTTGTGAACGAGTTCTGTTCCCGGAGAACGATTTCATCCGTAAGTTCAACAGAGTGAGTCTCGTACGCCTTTGAGACACGCGTACAATGTAAAGCATAAAAACATACAGGTTTGGTGTTTCACCATCAGGACAGTTTTACAGGATTTCTATCATCGTGCTCTCGGACTGACCCACTGAAAGCGGTGAGGTCGACTCATTTTATACACTCACTGAGACACTGAACCTGTTGTATATATATTTGTAAATATTGGTGTCTGGTGCACTGCAGTGTCTATTTTTTGTACAATACACTTGTTCTGTGATTTATTTGCATTTACGAATGTTTGTTGAGCCGCGGTCCGTTTGTATCTGCGGACGTTCGTAACTCGAATGTTCGTAAGTCGGGGACTACCTGTGGTTTCTTTAACTGTAGTACTAGCACAAGTTTAAGACTTTGTGTTTCTGTAGTAACTGATGGTTTTCAGAGACTTGTTTAATGTGTAGATTAAGTCTAGCTGAATACTTTAGAGACGTGCTGTTGTGGGAAATGAACCCTGCGGCTTTTCTATTTCCAACCTGAAGATGATTCGTGAACACAGCGTTAACACTCGCGTCCTCTCTGGTGTGTTAGATACTCGGAGCACACGCAGCTGCAGTCGAGACAGAGGACCGTACAGGACGCCATCCAGAGCAAGCTGTCGGACCTGGACCAGTGGATCTCTCAGTACCAGGCTTCGTTCGGGAGTCTGGAGGCCACGCAGCTCGCCAGCCTCCTGCAGGAGATCAGCAGCCCCATAGACCTCGGTACTCCGCCCCCCGTGGTTCCGGCGTTTGGGTCGAGTTGGGATATCTGTGCATTTAAAACGTATGACTTTTGATGCTTGGCTTTTCTATATATATGTATTTATTCTTTTCCCGCGGTGCAGGTCCGCCCAGCTACGTCCCCGCTACAGCGTTTCTGCAGAACGCGGGTCAGGCTCACCTGATCAGCCAGTGCGAGGCCCTGGAGGCGGAGGTGAGCGCCCTGCTGCAGCAGCGCCGCTCCATACTGCGCGCCTGCCTCGAGCACCTGCACAGCTACGCCACCGTGGCCCTGCTGTACCCGCGCGCCGTCCTGCACCGCCACCGCGTCTACACCTGGAAGCAGTGGATGGAGGAGCTGGTGTGTGACATGACGGTGGAGCACTGCCAGGCCGTCTATCACCAGTGAGTCTCTCAAATACAATACAATATCATTTTATAACTTATTTTTTTGTTGGTTTAATAAAAAAAATACACTATTTGCAAAGAAGTGATTTTTATTTAGATTCAGTGAAAGTAGCATTGAAGTGAAAAAATGAAACAAAATTAATAACTGAAATAATAAATGTGTGCTAGTAATGACCTCTGACCTCCTTGTTCCGCTCGCGCCCAGTTACGAGATGCAGTTCGCCCCCCAGTCCCCGGCGTCCACGTGTCAGTTCCTGTCGGGCGTGGAGATGGCGCTGCAGCACCACGCGGCCGAGACGAACACGCGGCTCCTGCGCCAGGTGGAGAGGCTGAAGGCGGAGGGCGCGAGCGTGCCCGTGTGTGAGGAGCAGCTTCAGGAGATCGAGCGCTGCATCAAGGTCTTCCTGCACGAGGACGCCGAGCTCGCCTCCTTCAGCCTGGCCGGGATCATCATCTCCGCCCTCTGCGCCCTGACCAGGTCTCCTCCTCCACGCTCTACACAGCTCCTGTCCTCTGTACGAAACCGAGACACGCGTCCTAGATAGTCACCCTCTGTTTATTCCCTCTCTCTCTCTCTCTCACTCTGCAGACGTAACCTGGTGATGGAGGGCGCGGCGGCGAGCGCGGGCGAGCAGCTAGTGGAGCTGACGTCCCGGGACGGAGCCTGGTTCCTGGAGGAGCTCTGCAGCATGAGCGGAAACATCGCGTGTCTGGTGCAGCTGCTGAAAGAGTGCCAGCTCCAGTCACATGACCTGGACGTGCTCAGCCCCGAGGACACGTCTCAGGCCGTCTACCTCGCCAACGGGGTGTACACCTGCCTACAGGTGAGTGTGTGTGTGTGACTGAAATACCTGTAGTCTGGAGCTGCACTACAGTCAGAGGAAACTAATCAACACCGGTTTGTTTTCAGGAGCTGAACACCAACTTCCGTCAGATCATCTTCCCCGAGGCTCTGCGCTGCATGCTGAAGGGCGAGAGCACGCTGGAGAACATGCTGTCGGAACTCGACTCGCTCATAGAGCAGTGTGCAGACGGCGTGTCCCTGCAGGGCCTGGGGGAGGCGCTACAGGCTCACCTCCGCAACACCGCCATGGGGCTGGACGAGGACGCGGACGCACACTACCTCGAGGTCACCAGGTGAAGGCGGGGCTTGAAGTGTTCTCCATTCTGAGATGGGGGCGTAGCGGGTCGATTCGGTTCTGAATCTAGATTCTCTTGTCTGCTCATTCGTGTATCGCCACAACTGACTCCAAAATCATATTTTTATTACATTTATAAAATCGTGATGCTTACAGAATCGCAATATTCATCGAATCTGCACCGAGGTATCGTGATGTTTTATCGGGAGATGACTGGAGATTTCTATTTCTAATACTGAGCGTGGGTTATTTATATATTATATTACAGTAAGCCAGGATGTAAATAATCACAAGGTAGATGGGCGGGGTGATGTGGGGCGGGCGGGGCAACGTGGAGGAAATGGCACTTAAGGCATTTAGAACATGGTCGTTTGGTCACGTTAGAGTATTTTTCCACCATTTATGTTTTGTCTGCTTCATGCTGTCTGAAGCTGATCACCATTAGAGAAGTGTTTTAACTCCGCCCACTTCCTGTTTACGTGACTAAATCTTATTATTAATTGTCGTATCCCCTTTATCCTTCAGGGATCTGCGTGTCCAGTACTCTGAACTGATCCAGCCTCGGAACATGGAGGGCTCCATACAGGACACGCCGAAGATGAGTGCGGGACAGATGCTGCTGGTGGCCTTCGACGGCATGTTCGCTCAGCTGGAGAGCGCCTTCGGGCTCCTGATTGATAAGGTCTCTCTCTCTCTCTCTCTCTCTCTCTTTATCCTGTTGGTGTAGAGGAGGGCGTGACCGCTGACCCGGCCGTGTGTTTGTCCTTCCTGCAGTTGAACTCCATGGACGTTCCTGCCGCCTGGAGGAAGGTGGACGTGATCTGGGAGGCTCGGGCCACGCAGGTGCATTTCTTCGACAGCGCGCAGACGCGTCAGGTCCTGGAGGAGATCTTCTTCCTCAAGAGACTCCAGACCATCCGGGACTTCTTCCGGCTGTGCGCCTCGTTCTCTCAGACGCTCTCGGGTACCTGTCCTTCTCCCGCAGACGTCGAACCCCCGCCGTCTAACGGCCCCGTGACGCTGGCGAAGCCCCTGTACCGCGGCTCCACGGTGGTGAGCGAAGACCAGATGACGCGCCCCATCAAGGCGTTCACGGCGGACTTCGTGAGACAGATGCTGATGGGCCTGCCCACCCAGGCCCTGGGCCTGGCTCTCTGCAGCGCCCTCAGCGCCCTCGGCACCGACCTCATCGCCCAGGTGGAGGCCAAAGACTTCGGGGCCGAGGGGAAGGTGTCGCTGGACGACCTGTGTAAGAAGGCGGTGGAGCAGGGTGTCCAGGCGGGACGGATCTCACAGCTGCTGCTGAACAGAGCCACGGTGCTCGCCAGCTCGTACGACACGGCGTGGAAGAAGCTCGACCTGGTGCGCCGTCTGGAGCTCAGCATCGACGCCTGCAAGGTCAGCCTGCAGAGGGCGCAGCTGCACATCGCCATGTTTCAGGTAACATTTCACATGTTGTTGCCCTTCCGACCTTTTATAGCTTGTTTAAATTTTTTTGTTCCCTCTAAAGTGTTGTTCTAGTTAAAACTAGTGTTTTTTTTTTGTTTGTTTGTTTTGTTTTTTTTTGTTTTATGTTTCTGCTCTGCGCTATGAACTTCCTGTCCCAGTGGCAGCACGAGGACGTCCTGGGGACTCGATCTCAGCCCCTGACGGTCAGCCCTCCGCCGCGCTCCATCATCCTCAGCAACATGAAGAAGAAGCTCTACAAGCTCAGCCAGGACGACGCGGCCATCGCCAGTGTTCAGGTCAGAGGTCGTCTCCTCCTCTACTGTGTGTGTGTGTGTGTGTGTGTGTGTGTGTGTGTGTGTGTGTGTGTGTGTGTGTGTGTGTGTATTCTGTTAAACTTGAGTAATTAACTGTTCTCGTTCCTGTAGGAGAAACTGGCGTCACTAGAGGGCAGCATCGAGCAGAGGCTGAAGTGGGCGGGCGGGGCGAACCCGGCTCTGGCGCCCGTGCTGCAGGACTTTGAGAGCACCATCTCGGAGCGGCGCGCTCTAGTGGTGAAGGAGAGTCAGCGCGCCACCCAGGTCACCTTCCTGTGCGGCACGGTGCTCAACTTCGAAAGTCTTCGCACCCGCACGCCCGAGGCCCTGAGCATGGACGCGGCTCTGTTCGACCTGGTGAAGCGCTGCCAGGCCACGTGCTCGTACGCCGCCCAGTTCAGCACCTCCGTCTCCCCCCTGGAGCTGCAGCTACTCCACAGACTGGTATGATATACACTCGGTGTTAAACAGCACGTGTGTGTGTATGTGTGTGTGTTTTAATCACTCTTGCTCATGTGTGTCTCTGTAGAGTCCTGTAATGGAGCTGTCGATCGGCGCCCCCGAGTGGTTGGCGTGCGCTCAGAAGCACCTGTCTCAGGAGATGTCGAGCCAGAGGGCGGGGCAGGAGGAGCGCGAGCAGCAGCTGGACGCCGTCACTGAAACACTGCAGCTGCTGGTGGACACCATTAAAGGCACCCTGTCCAATCACAACCGCCTGCTGGCCGACGTCAAGCACCTGCTGCGTGCCATGGCCAAGGTGTGTGTGTGTGTGTGTGTACGCATATGTAGTCTATAAACATATGGAAAATTATCTCCATCTAAGGCCTGCTGTGTGTGTGTGTGTTGAGGACGAGGAGAGCGCTCTAGCAGACGGAGAGGAAGTGATGTATGAGGGCAGCGTGCGTCAGTTCCTGTGCGAGTACAAGGCGTGGCAGGATAACGTGCAGATCGTGTTGTTCACGGTGGTGCAGGCGACGGGGCAACCGCGCAGTGTGGAGCAGGTGGAGCTCCTGCAGGAGATTCCCTCCACCCTCAAGGAGCTCAAAGCACAGAGCCAGAGGTGTGTGTGCGCTCAAAGGAATTTGTTTATTGTTTTATCAAATAAGTACACGTTCATTACACTCGCGCTATGTAGGGACACTCGATAGGTGCACCACAGGAGGGGGCGGAGCTATCTGCTTTCCCTGATTTAATAATAAAAGTGTTTAATTTACACTCTCTCTCTCTCTCTCTCTCTCTCTCTCTCTCTCTCTCTCTGTCTGTCTGTCTGTCTGTCTTCCCTACTTCAGCTTCTCAAACTCAGATGTTTAAGCATATTAGATCTGTTTGAAGAAATAAGTAAACGTGTGTGTGTGTGTTTCCTCTGCAGTGTGTATAACGGCCTGGTGGGATTCGCGTCTCCCCTGGTCACAGACAGAGGAAGTGAGTGTGCGAGCCCCACCTCGACCGTGCAGACGAGCTTCGCCGCCGGTACGCGCCCCGCCCCTTTTTGTGTCTCTCTCTGTAGACGTTTTTAGATCGTTTTAGACTATTTTAACATGCGTGTCCGTGTGTACGTACACAGCCGTGCGATGCAGTGGTGTGAAGACGCAGCCCGACAGCATGTCTCAGAACGCCCGTAAAGCCCTCCCTCGCAACCTGGGGACCCCGGCGGACACCCCGCCCAGCACCCTGCTCATCACCAACAAAAGCCTGGCCCCGAGCCCCAAGCGCACCGTCAGGGACCCGAAAACCGGCAGAGGTGCGCGTCTGTCCTCCTGTCTGCTTTCAAGGAAATTCCTGAGAGTTGCTCGGGTATAATATTTAAAGTTTTTCTTAATCTTTGTTTGTTTTTCCCCTTCAGCTGTACAAGAGAGGAACTCGTACGCTGTGAGTGTGTGGAAGAGGGTGAAGGCGAAGCTGGAGGGGCGCGACGTCGACCCCAACCGGAGAATGAGCGTCACCGAGCAGGCACTGACTCCGCCTTCATGTTTATCTAGTGCTCGTTTCGTCAGTGTGACCTGATTTAACTGTGTGTGTGTGTGTTTTATACGTGCAGGTGGATTACGTCATCAAGGAAGCCACGAACTTGGACAACCTGGCGCAGCTGTACGAAGGCTGGACGGCGTGGGTGTGAACTCGGATCTCCGCGTCGGTTCACTTCGGTTCCAGCGAGGGGTTACAAATCCACCAGAATCCACCGGGTCTGGGGCATCGGAGCCACAGAGCTGCATGCGGGCAAATAAACGGGGGGGGTGTTTGTAGGGGGGGCGTCGAGGCCCTCCCGTGGGCCCACACGGGACCTCCCTCCCCTCCCGTAGCACAGCAGCAGATCCAGCTATAACACCAACCACACGGTCTGCATCCGTCTCCCCGAAAACGTGCAAAACGTGTGTGTGTGTGGGGGGGGGTGATCCTGAGGACAGGGGAGGGGGGTGTGTGTGTGTGATGAGGAAGAGGCTCTCTCCAGCTTTAACGACCCCACCCTCCTTCCTCCCAAAACAACCCCGCCCCCCCCTCGCTTCATCTGAGATAATAACGCCGCGTCCGTCAGCTATCGGTAACGAAAGCTTGTGTTTTCGAGCAGCAGGAGGTTCGTTGAGCGACACGGCGCGCCTCTGGACTTCACTCGGGAGACGGGAGGGGGCGGTCGCGCGCTCCTCCCACCATCCTCTGGCCTCTGTTTTTGGATGGCTTGATCGAGGACGAGGTTTTTTTTTTTTTTTGGGGTGGGGGCGGGGGGGGGGCAGGTTAATGAGGCTGGCGTACACCGGGCGGGTGCGCGAGGCTTTAACGAGGGACTTCCATTCAAAGCCAGACGGCCGTCGGTGAACCTGCGAGTTCTTTCAAAATTATTCAATTGAGACTGTATTTTTTGTTTTGTTTTGGTTTCTCTCTCTGATGTTTACGTACTTTAGTTCCCCTTCACACTTGAGTGAAGATTAAAAATGTTTTGTTTTTGGGCTAAGCCGAGCTCCTGTGTTAGTGTTGGGCGTGGCGGCGGGCTGAGGAACGATCTTTTTCATTAACGAGGTTTAGACAAAGTTTAGGCGTTGATTGATTTTGATTAAAGTCCAAATTCCAATCTGATCATGTGTTCGAAAAAAAAAAAAAACGTAGAAATTTTCGGAAATGCTGCCTTTATTATAATTTTCTTCTTCCTCTTCTCCTCTTTAGTATGCATCTCGATACGATTTGTTGTGTATTTGTAGGTAATGGTGCTTTCTTTCTTTCTTTCTCTCTCTCTCCCCTTTACTAGCTGGTTAAATTAGCATCTTCTGTTGGCTTGCCTGTGATCGTGTCATTACTAATAAATATTCCCCCCTTGGCTTGTGTTTTACTGATCCTTACGTAGTTTTACCGTTTTAGTGCGGGCTGTTCAGTGGATTAGTGCTGTGGTGATGGTAGAAATGTTGTCTCTTAATGATTTTACTTCTTCATTTGACAAATAAATCTGGATTTCAACTGTTTGAGCAGTGTCTCCGGTTATTTCCCATGAGATGATATGAGATTACGCTTCATCATCGTTGTCCAGAGTAGGTGAACACAGCCAGTGAAATTGAGTCACATGTTCAACAGGAAGTTGGGTGTAACGTGTGCGCATCCTGCCTTTTGATATTCTGTGTAGATGTTTAGTTTTTATTTTAATATCAAAGTTTATGAAATCTAAACAAACTCTACTGTTTCAGTTCGGTTCCTCAAGGTCATTTATTTTAATTATTTATTTATGGTTAGAAATCTAGAGAATTCCCCAAACCAAGGCAGATGTTTCAGACCCAACGTCCTGTTCAGATTTCTGCCTCGTTTCCATTAATCTGGTCAAACCATTAGAATTAAAACTGACGTCTAATGCTCTGAGCAGCTTGTTAGTCAAGACACAAGGACACAGACTCGTCTGTAGGTGGTGGTGTGATTATACAGGCAAGAAAAAAGCATTAGTAGCTGAACTTTAAACTTGTATCACTGGGTAATAACCTCTAAACCCGTCTAATCTTGTAGAGAAATTCTTGCAGGTCTGCTTTAGGTCAGTACAGGTTCATACGCTGTTCAGTGCTGAGTGATGTCTTAAACTTGCATTTTACACGGTATCAAGCCAAAACCTGTCTGATTGAACTACATACAACAAACATGCAGTATGTCAAGAGAAGAAGCCGCACTTTAATCTGACAAACCTGAAGCTCATGGTTAAAAATACTGTTTATAAAAATTAAATGATTGTACAATATTGTCTTGGAAGAAACCCAAAGAAAGAAGAAAAGAAACACCACCCATTTTGGAAACCTGCTGTCTGGTCTGTATTTATCCCCCAACACACCACGATCAGAAATCCATTAGTAATAAACGCTGAGTCAGAATTCTGCTTTCCGGCAGCTTGAAAGTGATGTGAAAAATCCATAATAAAAGTTTCCTCTCACTGTGTCCTGAACTCTGTGGTTGACTTGACCTCTGTGCTGGTTTTGTAAGATAATCATCTTTGCTGTTTATACAAACAAATGTTTTTCTGAGACTGGTTTCCGGTCCTCCGAAAGAAAAACCTAAAAATACCTGACAAAATGTACAGACAAAATCTTTTTCCTTTTTTTTTATTTACATACATGGATAGACGAGTGAGTTTATTGGAAAAACGGCCCTTTCCAAGATGGCGGCGCAGTTACCGTAGCGTTTACTTCCGACCTCAGTGTGACGTAATGCCTTCGTGCGCGTTTCAAATAAAAACAGTGTGTCGTTAACGGACGGCCGCTTTACCACAGAGCAGCTGCAGCAGCGCGAGCTTCACTTCCGTCTCGGAGAGCTCGAGCTCGGTCATGGCGGAGGGAGACAACAAGAGCGCGAATTTACTGGTGAGGCTCCGATTGGGGCTGTTTGTCTCCTCTGAGGAAACACTTCGTCTCATTTCTGTAAAGAACAGTTAGCTGTCGCACGCTAGGCTGTGTGTGTGTGTGTGTGTGTGTGAGATGGGGCGGGGGGTGATGTTTTGCCTTGTTTACTCTGAGCTAGCTCGGCTAACATCGGCTCGGTTAGCGTTAGCTCGGTGTATATCGCGTTAGCCGTTTAGCTCGCTCGGTTTATTTCACATGAACACACTGACTGACTGACTGACTGAGCGCGAGCTGGACATTAAACAGTGGTTTTATATCGAACACACTGACGCCGTCTGTCACGAGCTCAGCTGTTCCTCAGGCCTCGTGTTACACAACGCGTGACGTCACATGTCAAACTTTATCTGTTTCTTTTTTTTTTAAACATGCATATTTTACAACCGTGTCAAAATTGTTTATAAGTGAACAGTTTTTATTTAGTTACGAGGCTAAGCTAGCTTAGCTAGATGTTGCACCGTCACCTAATGACAGTTTCGGATCTTTCCTCGGAATCGACTCATCATTCGGCTCACCCATTCGGAGTCGACTTTTTTTTTTTTCAAACGACTCCCAGTTTTGTTCTTTGCGAAACAATGTTTCAGCAAAATTGTTTTCTTTACGTTATTCTTAACAGAATAAACGTACAGAATAAACTACATTTTGTTTATCTGTTACCTTGTAAATAATATAAATCTGTTTAATACTGTTAATGTTGATTTTTCTTATTTTATCCTGACTTTTGAAATAATTAACTAATAAAAGGCATGAGATCAGTCAGTCACGTGTGCATGATGTCATTAAAGTCATTATAGAGTCATGGATCCTAAATAATTATGAATTTTCAGCAGAATAAATTGTTAATGCTATTTTTAGAAAAGTGAATCGACTCACATTATTCAACCGAAAAGAGTCGACTCACTCAAAGAATCGACTCTTTTACGAGCGTCACATATTTCAACACAGTGAAATAAAGTCTTTTCCAGAAGCAGGAAAGACACTAATAAAACATGTTTGGATCATAACTACAGATTAAAGTCTTATATCATTTTAAATAATTAGTAAAAACAGACTCACTGGTCCAGTTTTAAACCCAGAATTAAATTTTCTGTAATAAGATCTGCTCTATAATTCACATCACATGTCATGTGTTTTCTTCTTTATAATAAGTGTAAATTAAAAGCTGTAAATACACCCTGTGACTTGCCCTGTTAAAGCAGACTGAGGAGTGTATGACCCCTGACCCCGTGGCCTCTGACGCGGTATCAGATCCTGGATTTTAATAAATAATAGTCTGATAGTTGTTGAGTAAATTCCTGCACGGCGTGTTTCACTCGTTCGTTTCCGCGTCTCGGTCTGACGCTGCATCGCACGTCCCCGTGTCCAGCGGGTTCTGGTTCCTCCCGGCGGTACTGACCGTGTCCATTCCCGTTGCAGGCTCAGGAGACGTCTCAGCTGGAGGAGCAGCTGCAGGGATGGGGCGAGGTCATCTTAGCCGGGGATCAGTTCCTGCGCTGGGAGAAGCCCTGGTTCCCCGCGGCGCTGGTGGGCGGAACCACTTTGCTCTTCCTGTGAGTATCGCGCAGGGTAAAGACCGCGCCCTGTACATCTGATATGGACGAGCACCGTATCAGATGATGTCACACACACACACTTCTAAGAGACCACGGGTGTAGTGATGTAACCGCACTCAGCTGTACGCAGCTCTTTTAATGCACCAAATGCAGTTTATAATGAAGAGCAGTTTAATGTTTGATGTTCAATTTTTCTACCGCTGACCTTTTTACCTCACCATATTTTAGGGTGAAAAAAAAAAAAAAGACTTAATTAAAAATTCAGTATAAAAGAAACACATGATTATGTTGTTCTTTAGCACATGTGAGTCACTGTCCGTCCCCCTGTGTCTGTCTGTGTTTCTGTCTGTCTTTCTTTTTTTTTCTTTTTTTTTCATTGGGTCTTTGTTGGTGTGTGTGTGTGTGTGTGTGTGTGTCGTCCTTACACTTTGGTCTCCTCCCCCCTGACAGAATGGTGTACTACCTGGACCCGTCGGTCCTGACCGGTCTGTCCTGCTTCGTCATGGTCCTGTGTCTGGCTGATTACCTGGTGCCCACCCTCGCCCCGCGCATCTTCGGATCCAACAAATGGTACGTCTGGATCTCATGACCCCGCCCACCATCACCTGTAATATCACACCCACATCTATAGTCACACTTCAATTAAACCCATCAGGAGGGAACATTTGTGCTCAGAACACACACTCGCAGGTGTACGGTGATCAAAGGTCTCCAGTGTGTGTGTGGTCTCGTCCCCTCGCCACATCACGTCTGTGTTTTTCATTCAACGTCTTCAAATATTTTAATTTTGGATTTCTATTTATTTATTTTATACATTTAAGAGATTAGCAGTTAGCATTACAGTGTGAGAACCGTGAACTCGAGTGTCTTATTGAGTGACTGTACTAGTTAAACTCCTCCTCATAGTTCAGGTCTATGGGCAATTCATGGGACATTCTGTCTCTCTCTCTCTCTCTCTCTCTCTCTCTCTCTCTCTCTCTCATGTCTGTCCTGTCAGTCAGTAGTGTGGTCTGATCTCAGATGTCTGTGATTAAGGTCTGATGTTCCTCTGCGTGTGTTACGCTGCAGCTCCGGGTTCACGTGTCTCAGGCTGCCTTTTCTTTCTTTTATTATACACATGATAAAAATATCAGTTACTTTTTAATTTTTTCCTCTTTGTTTCTTGGTTCTGTCGGCTGTAAACACGGTTCTGAAGGTTGTTTGTGTGAACCTGTGTTGTTATAGTTGTTATTGTTGTCTCACTCGCTTTACGTTGCAGATTATATCCTCCTCCGTGTCGCACTGCAGAGTTACACCATCACAGAGTTTCATCTCCACTCGCTTTCCTTCCTGTTTCTCAGTCTTGTGAGAGAGCTGAAGTTTGTGACGCGAGTGAGTTAGCGAGCGGTTTCTCCTCCGTCAGCGTCAGAAGGAGCGTCGATTCAGCTGGAAACATCTCGGGGTTTATTTTAGAGCCTGGCCGCGCGTCCCGACCCGTTAGATATGGACATGTCTTATGTCCAGAAATAAAGAAGTACACGCGCTTGGGTTTCACATCTCCAGGTTGCCAGAGTGAGATTTACTCCTCCAATTGTGAGAGAACACATTAGTGTTATTGTGTGTGTGTGTGTGTGTGTGTGTGTGTGTGTGTGAGACATGATGGAGATCACATGTGCCTTCGTGTTGGCGGTATGAAGAGAGGTCAGGAGGGTGAGGCCACGCCTCTGTGTGGTGAAACTGTCATGTGACGTGAATATTTCAGCCTGTTTCAGTGTGTTTGAGGATCACAGCCCGTTCTGATCATCTCACCTTCAGTCTCATTCAACAGATTCTGCAGGTTTTAATTCTCCGATTGAACAGTTTGTTTGTTCTTCCCTCGCTCCTTCCCTCCTCCGTCCCTCTTCCTGCCCTGTGAGAACGGACCGATGTGGTCTCGTCTTCCTGCGAGTTCAGACACTAAACTTAGCCGCGCGTGTTTATTTCTGACGGGACACGATTAGCTCCGCGTCTCCACAGGATGAACACAAGGACGTGTTTCTCAGCCCGTCACTCTGCCGCGCGGCCCTACAGCCAATCAGAAGTGACGTGAGCAAAAGCAGCAAAAGTTTACACACCCCCATCAGTGATAGCCGGCTGCTCAGTACAAGCTGAAACTCGCGACCTTCAGTCATTAAACATCACTCGATGTGGTTTTTCTTTTCTTTGATGACATCATCAGTACCAACATTTTGCACTTCAGCAGATGTTTTCTTTATTACTTTTTTGACTATTTTTTTTGTTAGCTTTTTTTTAAATAAACACAAAGATCTTTCATTTTATATTAAAAATAAACTAACTACATTTTTGTAAGTTAACACATTTCAAGTAAAAATTACTGGCTCCTTTTTTTCCCCCTCTGTTTTTTGATTTTGTGTTATTTGTGTGTTAACGCTGATCCTGGCCGTCAGATCCTTAATCATTACCTGTAGAAAGATCATTTTGTCCTCGTGCAGCGACGTGGTTAAAGATCAGGAGGTGTTTTAAGGAGATAAAGTCGTTACACTTTACTGTAGGTTTATGGTAAAATAATTTATCTATTAGTACAGCTGTGTTGTTGCTTTAAAAATTCAGGTTATGTTTTTGATTCAGTTCGGTTTCAGGGAAGTGTGTGTTTTTTTTTTTTTTTTTTTAATTCAGTTCACTAGCGCTAAAGTTTATTCCCTACTGCTCGATTTCATCCAGATTTCTTAAAGCATCAAATATCCTTTAGTTTGTTTTCCTGCACCACATTTTTTAAAGCATTTAATGTTTGAAATTGTTTCTCTATTGTTATAAAAAAAAAAAAAAAAAAAAGAAGAAAAAAAAGTATGAATTGATTCTGAATCGAAAACCAGTTGACAAAATCAACCAGGCGTCAGTTATAAGTCGCGCGGCTCTGAATCAACACGACGATCTAAATCTAATGTGTGTACGCAGGACCACGGAGCAGCAGCAGCGCTTCCACCAGATCTGCGGGAACCTGGTGAAGACGCAGCGCCGCGTGTTCGGCTGGTGGAAACGTCTGTTCGCCCTGAAGGAGGAGAAGCCCAAGATGGTACGCTAACGAGAAACACGAGCAGCACAACGAACTGAACTCAACACAAGAGCGCACTATTGACAAACAACACAAAAAAACACTTGTGGGACTGGAGCTAAATCCACTGTTTTATTATTGAGTTTACCTCGTTATGAAAATAACAAACCTTTTAAAAGTGTTTATAAATGTGTCAGTAATCATCAACTGTACAACATCGTAACTGTACAACATCGTAACTGTACGATCTCGGTCACGCTCTCACACGCTCTCACACGCTCTCTCTCACGCTCCTTCATCCTGTTTGTTCTTTTGTTTCTCCAACAGTACTTCCTGTCTGTGATCAGCACCCTGGTGATGGTGGCCTGGATCGGACAGCAGGTCCATAACCTCTTCCTGACCTACCTGATCGGTACGTACACGGCCCGACCCGACCCGCCTCGCTGAGCCTCGCTCTCATGGACACGCCGTCGGGTCTCTTCTGTTACTGCGTCAGTGTGTAGACGTGTGGAATAAGATGATGATCACGTTAATCTTAACACGTTTCTCTGTCGTACAAAATAATAAACGCCAGTGTGTGAAGTGGAGCTGCACGATTAATCACATGAAGATCAAAGTCACGATTCGGACCCGTGCAGTTATATAATCATAACAGTTTATTACAGGTGATGTAAACAATCAGGGCTTTATGTAGAGGATTTATATTTAATACATCTGAGGTGAAACATCGTCTTATTATCTGTTAGCTTTGATTAAATACATTTGAATAAAAAATGGTCGTGCAGTTTAAACCGCAATATTTGTTGAAATGATTGTAATGTGATGGTTTTTTGTTGTTTTTAACATCAAATCATGCAGCTCTAATGTGATGTAAACTTACTGTATTTTGAAAAAGGGAAAATCTTTCTTCTTTATAGATCAAAGTCTTTCTCTTTGTGTGAAGTGACACTTGAAGATTATTTGTCTTTTTTAATTATTTATATGGTCTTCGATTTTTAAGATTCTGTTTAATGTCAGATTTATTTCTTTTCTGTCCCGTAGAACTGAATCTGATTTTTATTTTATTTTATTTTTTTTAAACTTTCACATCTGATCATTTATCTCAGCGTAAACACACACACACACACACACACACACACACACACACAGATAAACAAGCTTATACCATGGAGGTGTGTTTGGTGTTTAAAAGGCTGTCTCATTAGTTGTCTCTCTCTCTCTGTGTGTGTGTGTGTGTGTGTGTGTGTGTGTGTGTTGAGTAAAAGAGGTTGCGGTATGTAGGGCAGGAAAACGGAGCCGCGTGTCCCAAAATAGCCTCCGCGTGACCCAGTGCTACACAGCCGCGAGCGCCGGACGCGCGTTAGTCTGATACCCGACTTTAAACCATGTGACTCCACCCGTTATATTAATTACTACAGACACAGGATGTGTGTTTTACTCGCCTTAATGAGTCTTTCTTACGGAGTATAAATCTGATCTGGGGGCGTGGCCATGTACACCTGTGGTTGTGATGTCACAGGGTGACAGTGACGCCCCCAGGACGTCTTTGTTCATTAATATTAAAAACATATTAAACAGTTTACTGTTATATTCATCATTTAAATAGTTTAATGTGCTTAGTCACGCTGTAGAACTTCATTTTTTTATCGTTCGAAATTCATAAAAATCATCAGTTTATCAATATTTGGAGTGAAATTGTGAAGTCATTTGTGTCACCAGATTTCCTGAAGAGATGATCAGATTTCTGTTTGTTAAATTAACACAACGCCACACACACACACACACACACACACACACACAGTTCACACACAGTTCACTGATCAGATCCTCAAAAAGATTAATTTATTAAATAATACAAGGTTTATGATCAGAGAGAAGTGGAAATGAAAACTGCTCTCAGGTCAGTTCTGTTTTTAATCTTCACTCTCGTACAGTTTAATAAGGAACTCAGGGTTTCTACAGTTATTCAGAAACTTCCCGAACATCTGCGTTCTTGATTTATCCGGAAAGTGTTGAACGTCAGATCCTTCAGTGTCGAGGCTACAGGAAGTGAATCGGTCGTGAGGTGTGTTTGGGGCCGAGCCGGCTCAGTGCTCTCGACACTCGGGTGACTTTTCAGGTCACGTTTCCTCACACACTTAATTTTTTTTTCCTGTTCCCCCTACACACTCCTCACGAATCAATAGAACTCAGATTAGACGTGATGTTCCCACGCTGTCTTCACCTTTCACTTCGAGCCATTCAAGTTTGACTGGTAGCTCGAGCTGGGACGTGTCCTCCGGGGAGAGACGCCGAGACATATATCTCATAAATCTCTTCTCTTTCTCTCTCTGTGTGTGTGTGTGTGTGTTCACAGTGAACTTCCTCCTGCTGCTGCCCGGCCTGAACCAGCACGGTATCATCACCAAGTACGCCGGCATGGTGAAGAGGGAGGTGAACAAACTGCTCAAGCAGAAGGAGAAGAAGAACGAGTGAAGAGACGAAGAGGAGGATGATGATGATGATGATTAGTAGTAATGAAAGTTTAATTTTCCCCCCAAATAGCATTTAAATGAATAACTCTGACTGCTTGAAGTACTTCAGACACAGTAAAATAAAATAAATGTTTAAATCTATTTAAAAGTTAGTTTTAGGCTTAGACACTGAACACACTGATGGTGTTAAAGTGTTTAGAACAAACGCTGCTTACAAGCCGTTAGATTTTTCTAGAACATTAAGGCTAAAGCATACAACTGAAACATGGACGTATTATTTTATTTCATTTTTGAAACTTTAAGATGGTTTGAGGAAGTGAGCAGAGATCGTACTTGAGCGGGTTTTGGTTTATTAGCGTTTTATTTTGCTTTTCTTTTTGATTTGTTTTGCTTTTTGTTTAATTAAAAACTGCACTGCAGGAGAAACTGGAGCATCACGTGCGCTGTGTGTTGGCGCCACCCCCTTAACCCCGTCCCCCTAGTCCCGCCCCCTTAACCCGGGTCCCCCTAGTCCCGCGTCCCCCCCAACCCGGGTCTCTTAGTCCCGCCCCCTCCTCGTGACCTCACGCCTGAGGGCTGCAGGGTCGTTTGTACTGCTGTAATTGTATTCTCTCTCTCTGTGTCTCCTTCAGTTGAAGCACTTCATCGCTGTAAATATGTTCTCTACCTGTGTGTGTGAGAGAGAAAGTATTTTTCCTTGGCTCGTCTGGAAGCTGTGACGTGTCTGTCTACATTTCAGCCTGTTTTCACTTCAGTACCTTAATAAAAAGATAATAAAGAGCTGCTCTGACGCTTCGACCCGTGTGTGTGTGAGATCATGTGATCGTGCTTTTATCTACAAACATGATACCGAGCGCCACGATCAAGGTGCTTTAGAGAGGATTTGGCAAGTTTTTTAAACAATTAATGAAAAATTATTATTTTAACTCACACACACACACACAGCTCCACCCACAAACCTATAACGTCTTAACTGGAGTCAGAATGTTCAAGGATGGCCTCTTCTTCAGGGGAGGAGCCATGAGAGATCCTGGTCAAGTACAGGTCGAGTACACTGTGGAAAGTATTTTAGAAAAAAGAGGAGAAAAGAAAGTGTTTGATTAAACATGAGAGGGAGGTGAAGACTAGACGGGGCGCTAACGCAGTAGTTTGAATGCAAATCGAAGGAGAGACAACGGTTGTGACATCAGTTTGTGTGTGGATCTGATCAGCGCCTGAAAACTTGAGTAATAACTCTGTACACACACACACACACACACGATTTATGATGAGTTTTCATGATGATGATTTTGTGTCTTTTTTCATCACTGGTAAATATTATCTGCTTGATTCTGTCTGTTTAAAGCCGGCGACCTGCTGTGTTGCTCATTCTGTATTCATCAGTAATAAAGGACTCGAACCTGGAAAAACTGCTGCTCATGTTAATTCTGTGCTCACGGTGTTCTTTTATTTATATATATATATATATATAATCAGTATGATCGGCTCACAAATGAACAATCTGGTGCTGAACTGATTTGACACTGAGATGTGGGCGGAGCCAGGATGTTGGTTAGTTGTCTGTAACGGCTAATCTCCACGGATTTTCACCGGAAGCATCAGCTCTGTGTTCAGAAACGGCTTGTTGACGAGAGAGGACTGAGGAGAACATTCCAGTAACTGAGAGACTCTACAGCGGAAGAGCGGTGAGCAGAAATGCATCTCAGGACGCACATCATGTCGAACCTTGGGGTCGGTGAGCTTCAACAGCTGAAGACTTCCAGTTCCATTCTGTAGCTGAGACCGCAGTGCACCATGTCACAAAGCCAAAGTCATCTTAAACTGGTTTCATGAACATCATGATGACCTCAGTTTTCCGATTCTGGTCCATGCAGTTCCTAAAGGTCCACCACTGAAGAACACTAAGTTTCAAACATCTCGTGGAATCCAGACCATGTAGGAGGACGAACTCGGCCCCGACCCAGGATTAGTCTGGGGTTCCTAATACAGTGTTCATGGCGTGACGGGAAGAATTAAGAAAAATCATCTATTCTTTCCTATATGAGCTTGGCTCAGTGACTCACTACTCATTAAGATTAAATCTGGACTTTTTACTGAGTGATTAAAAGCATGGTGTGATCTCAAGGTGGTTCAGTAGAGCCGTAGTGAGGTGCATTCCCTCTCCCAGGGCCGTGTGTCAGACACCTCCCTCTCCACTGAGAGGATCTTTGGCTGTCCGGGACCTGCAGGTGGTCTCTCCTCTCCTGTGGGACAACACCAATCACATCTCATTATTATTAGGCTATTATTATTATTATTATTACACAACTCAACATTAATCAACACCTTCTGACCAATCACAAGCCAGAACTGATTTGATTAATGGTTGATTAATTATCTATAGCAGCAGCTCTGGCAATAGTGCAGCTGAAAATCAAAAATCAACAGTTAGTTCTGAGCGAGTAATCTGATTGGATAAGGGGGCGTTATTCCACACGAGTGATGATAACAGACAGTAACAGCACTGTGCTGTGTAACTGTATGTATGAGTGGGCGTGTCCCAGGTGTTGTCCAGTGGTTAATGACACTAACTGTGTGTCTCAGCGT
>JAQMYG010000008.1:739768-757979 GCA_030014215.1 Clariallabes teugelsi
TTTGTGTTTATTTGATTCCTGTTCAAGACACTTCGATAAGAATGGCTGTATATTGTTAATATAGGCTACAGAGTTTCTTTTTTTTTTTTACAGTTTCGATTGTTGGTGTGCCTTGTCATTTTTTTTCAATTAAAAATGTACCTTGGCTCAAAAAAGGTTGAAAAACACTGCTCTAGAGTCCCTAGAAAGATCTGTCGTGATGCAAACAACAACCTCTGTATCACCACCGAAGCTCTAATAGATACCCTCAACTAGGCGGGGGAGACGGTGTAAAGATCCACCATTCAGTGAATCCCAAATGTCAAGCATGGCGGTGGTCACATCATACTATGGGGATGCTTCTCTGCCAATGGTACACGTAACCTAATGAAGATAGATCAATAGTATCGTGATAAAGGAGGAAGATTCTTGATGAAAACCTGGTGGCGTCAGCACATGAGCTCAACCTGCCAGAGGATAATGATCTGAAGCATACGGACTACATCAATGTTCTGGAGTGGCCAAGTCAGAGAGTTGAAGATCAGGTTCAGGTCTAGGAAGCCTTCCATCTCCAACAACTGGTGGCTTTTGTGAAGGAAAAGTGGGGAAGCAGACCTGTAGAAATCTTGTGGCTGTTCTATTGACTATTAAAACATTGTAATATAAAGGGGATGAACAATTCTGCACATGGAGATTTTTGAATATTTGTCAATAAAAATACATAAATGGTCATATTTCTTGGAATGTCACGTTATTTATTATTTCTTCACTTGTTTGTCACATTAAATATATGAAAGTATTATAAAACTCATTTATCACAGGAGACAAATCAAAAACACTATAAAAATACCAAGGGTATGAGTAATTATGAGCACAGATGTATATATTATCACACTTTATATAATTTAAGTATTTTCTCCGCTTAAATAATTCGTGTTATTGTTGTACATCGACAATCATTTGCGGTAGCGCTTATAGATGACGTCACTCGCGTGTTTCCTGTTTTCTGTGCTTCAACCAATCATTACGCTTATTCTACCCCATGTGACCACGCCTGCCAGGTGTAACCCCGCCCCCCACACGGCATGCGCAGCACTGTGGGTTTAGCCGTCCGGACTGAGAGATGACCTCACGCGACCCGGTGAGTGAAACCGGAAGTAGTTAAAGACTGAGCACGTGCAGTAGAGAGTCGGATAGTCAGTCAGAGTTACAGGCAGATAGTTAGCATAGCACACTGTTAGCATAAACAAACTCTTCATGTCGAGGTGTTTATGGTGTTAAATCTCATACACTGTGACTTTAATACTTCAGGTTTTAGCAAATAAATGAACATTAAAGTTATTTCCTGTTTTAATAAATATTAATTAAAACTCATGACCTGTGCTGTGCAGTTTCTCCTAAACTTAACAAATAAAGGCATTAAACACTGATTTTAAACACTGTGTTACATCAAGAAAAATAATATTTGCAAAAGTCTTTTCCAGCTTTTACACACAGGAAGTGTATTTAACGTTATTCATATATACATATATAACTATATATATATGTGTGGGTGTAAATCCCAGGCGCAGACGGCCGGCAGACGGGCAGCTGCAGCCGCGGCGGGTCGTCTGATGATGGACCTGCTGCAGTCGGACTGGGAGCCTCTGTCTCAGCGGGAGCTGGAGCAGCGTCTGGACCAGGCCGTGGAGGACATCCTGGAGGCGGAGCTGATGTCCGGCGTGCAGGGCCGGAGCGAGTGTGTCTTCACACAGGACGAGACGACGATGCCACACAACGTGCCCTCTCAGACGTCCGCTCCAGCAGGGCAGACACCGGGAGAACCCGCTTCAGAGAACCACCAGAACAGTGAGATAGAGGAGAATCCTGAAGTCCAGGTCCGTCTCAGAGGAAGTGGTGGTGCTGCTTAGCTCCGCCCCTGATTTAATTGAGATGGTGGCTTTTGTTTTTTTTTTGTTGGTTAAAATGTGTTCTAGATTTAGTGTCTCATTCAACAGCGCTGCTAGTGGGCAAAAGTTACACTGACTAACATCATCTGTCTGTCTGTCTCTCTGTCTCAGTGCATCACGTCTCTCCTACAGAAGCTGAAGTGGAGTCACAGTCAGAGCCGTGTGACCGGGAGAGCGCGCTTGTCCTTGTCCCACACGGTCTCCCTGTCCCTCACTCTGCTCTCGTCTCGTCTCAGCTACCGCTCCGTGTCCTCCACCTTCCGCCTGGAGAAAGGGAACGTCCACCGCATCTTCTTCTCCTTCTGCCACAGAGTCAGCGCTCTGCGAGCTCAGATCATCCGCTGGCCCTCTGGTGTGTGTGTCCACTCCTACACACCCCCCCCCCAACGTTCCCTCTTCCAGAACTTTCCGTCTTCGGTGTGATTGAGACGTGCAGTTTGTTTAAAAAAAAAACTCTGGTGATAATATACGGATATAAAAGAGTAAAGCGTTCTGACGTCTCACACACACACACACACACAGGACGAGTTTCCGCTTTCCTCTGTTAGTGTGTTGTGAGAACATTAAGAGCTAGTTATGTTTTTCCTTTAGTGTAACAGACCTGGCTTTTTTTCCATCTTTATGTAATTTATTTATTCATTGTTTGTGAAACACTGCCCCCTAGTGGACGGAAGTTTCACAGACTGTACGTTTCTTCCTCTCTGTAGGTCAGGAGGCGTCCGATCTTCTGCTCCCTTTCTCTACCCGACTCGGTTGGAACGAGAAGCTCGAGCAGAAGGGCCTCCCTAAAGTCCTGGGCGTGTTGGGCCACACCCGCATCCCAATCCGCCCTCCTGCCAGCAAACAGGACTCCAGGCGGCCCAGGAGACGGTCTCACCTGGACGCGTGGTTAAACCTGGAGCTGGCGTGTGACGCAGAGGGTCGTTTCATCCACTGTAGCGTCAGTCGAGGTTCTCAGAGGAACCGAGGCGACGCTCTGAGTCAGAGATTAGCGCAATATCCGGAGCTCCTCCCCCCCGGAGCCTGCCTGCTAGCCGGAGCGGGATACCCCCTCTCTGAGCGTGTCCTCACCCCGTTCCGTCCCGCACGCAGCCCGCAGGAGATCCTCTATAACGGCGAAGTGGAGACGCACCTGAGACGTCTGGAGCAGGCCGTGTCCGACCTGAAGGAGCGCTTCGGGAGATTGCGCCGTCTGGACACGGGGAGGAGCGAGAGGGCCGACGCTGTGGTGCTGACGTGCTGCGTCCTGCACAACGCGCTGCTCCGCTCCGGGTACGTCACCCAGGGGCAGGTGGGGAACCAGACCGGGGCAGAAGAGGAGGAGGAGGAGGAGGGAAGAGAGCAGGAGGAAGCTGGAGTCAGATGGAGAGAGTCGGTGGCTAACCTGCTGTACAGCGCTCTGGAGTCAGGGGCAGAGTAGCGGCAGATATCACACAGCGATGTTCAGGTTTAAGGGCTGGGTGTCACTCAGGAGGTTTCCATAGCGACAGCGCTTCCTGAACTGCAATTTTTTTTTTCTAGAGCAGAATTTTATGATCCATTTTAATAAAAATAAAACCATGTTAAAGGTGAAGTGTGAGCTCAGTGACGCGGGATGAGTAGGGGAGGCGGCTGGAGGCTGTGATGAACCCGAGTGACGATGACGCTCTGACCCAGTCGTCTAGACATCACGATTTGGTCCTTTGTCAAACTCGATCAAATCCTTACTTGTGCTGTTTTGTTTTTCTTTTCTTCTTCAAATCCATCAACATCAAAATGTTCACTTGCTGCCTAAGATTTGGTGTCGACTCACATACATTTAGCTGGACGGAGGACCTTAACCATCAACAAAGATGACTTTAAATGCTGAGATATTTGAGTGACAAGGATCCAGTTCGACCTCGTCACGGTCGTGTGGTGGAGGAACATCAGAACTGTGCAGGAATGAATAAACAAGCAGCACTGAGATTGTTTTTTTTGTGTTGTACAGGACGTTTGCATCGCCTCGTTTATTCAGAGGGATCAGACGTATTTGTGCATTAGTGTATATTTAATATGCAAGTATTTAATGTCTACGTTTATTACAGCAAACTGTGAAATATTTTCTAATATTTCCTGATTAAAAATCCTGTTGATTTAATTTTTCCCCTTTGAGTCTCTAAAAATATATATTTTTAAATAAAAGCCAAGTATTTACACAGTACAAAAGACAGCAGTGTAGCGGTTAGCACTGTTGCCTCACACTCCAGGGTCTGGGTTCAATTCCCACCTCGGGGTCTGTGTGTGTGTGTGTGGTCATGTTCTCCCTGTGTTTGGTGGGTTTCCTCTGTGTACTCCGGTTTCCTCCCAAAGTCCAAAGACATGCAGATTGGGCTCTAATTTCAAATTCCCCATAGTGTCCCGTGTGTCCCCTGCCTCACAATGAGTCCCCTCAAAAAAGAGTCCCCTGTGAAAGGCTCCACCCCCCCTCTACGGGATGAGTGAGAGAGAGAGATCTTAAACTTCTAAACCTCATAAAACTCTAAGTGACTCAACTCAGCCTTGATATAACTAGGTTTTATTATCACTACTTAGATATTTATAGTAGAAACGACAGCTGTTCCAAGAATTAAAGAGTTAGTCCTGATTCTGAGATGCAAATGAGCAGCCACGCTTAACCAGTGGAAAGGGGGTGGGGTAAATGAATCAGTATTTACATACAGTTTGCATATTTCTACGATTTTGCAGATTTCGACGAGTTGTTTAATTAGGAGTTAAAGTCTCTGTTATTGGTGATTTTATTTCCACAGGTTTAAGAGGGACAGTGTTGCTCAAATGGCTAAGACTTGGGGTTACTGATCAGAAGGTTGTGGGTTCACGTCCCAGCATCATCAAACTGCTCCTGTTGACTCATCGAGTGAGACCATTAACCCTGTCTCCACTAGGGGGTGCTGTATCCTGGCTGACCACAGCTTTCTAACTGAGATATGTATAGGAAAAAAAAATTCTGTGTACGCACACCATCACTGTCCCAATACTTATGGACCTGCCTGAAAATGAACAAAGTCTATAATTTTTTTTAACTCTTCAGAAAATACAACTCGAGTTGATATTTGTTTCTAGACATTTATTTTATTCTGACACACACACACACACACACACTTGAGCAGCTCAGTCAGGAAGTAAAACACAGGAGATAAGGATCTACAAACACGTGAACAAAAACACGTGAGTCTTTAATGCTGTGCGGACAGGGAAGCGAGTGCGTCTGAGATGGCGTCATTTTTGGGCGTGGTCGCCGCGTCCTGCGCCAGGCTGCTAATGGCACGCGCCAGGTTGTTGATGGCTTCGATCTTTCTCTCCTCCAGCACTTTCTGCTGAGCCCACATGTTCAGCTTGCGCTCCTGGAGCTCCAGATAAAGCTGCAGAACGTCCTGTGGAGGCCGCGTAGGGGCAGGGGTAGGTGCGGGGACGGGGCTGGGGGCTGTGAGGGTGGGCGTGGGCAGGATGTGCGTGTAGCGTTTACTTGCCATGGCTATCTCCAGCTTGGTGTCGCTCAGCTTGGTTTTGCGCTGCGCCTCGATCTCCTCGAAGCTGCGGCCGAGAACCTCGTGCATGGCCCTGAAGAACTCCCAGTGCACCGCGTGGAGTCCCAGGCGCTTAGCGCGCTCCGCGTTCTTCCTGTACGTCGCTAACATGTTCCTCCACTTCAGGTCACACTCGAAGGCTCGGGCCGGGACGTCGGCGTAACCTTCGGCTCTTAACCTGGCCGTCACCTGTTCAGCCGCGCTCTCCCACAGCCTCTTCTTCTTACACACGGGCTGATCGAACTCCGCCTCCATGTCCAGACGGACGTGCACCAAGTGCCACGTGGCCTGTAACGTCCAGACGAACTCTGGAGAAGAGAAACACAGAGTATAGTTTATTAAATACAGATTCAACCTTATATTTATTTATTAAACCTCACTTCAGACTTTAAAAAGTGATGATGAGGATGAAGACCAAACCAAAAATCTATGAATTCTAAAACAATACAGAGGTTTCAGTTTATTCAAAATCAATACACAACCGTACACAGTGTGATACGCAGTAAACTGTTTATACCACTGTCTGTGACCTCAGTAAGAATACATTTTTACAAGTTTTTACTGCAATAAAAGGTAGAGAAAAATTGCACTAAGAAAAAAATTACAATTCTAAATCTACAAATTTACAGTTACAATAAAAGAAAATGAAAATAGAAATATATAAAATATATAAATATATGTAATGTCAAGAATGTACAATACAAAAGGGTATAAGAGAGTGTGTATATATGAGTTATGTATTTGTCGATAAACATGCACCAGATTATTTTCATTCAGTTCGTTCTTATTCTTTTATTTTATTAAAAGAATTGTTCATTTTATAACTTTTGTTAATTTTTTTAAAATAAATAATTTTATTTCATAATCTTTTACAGCATAAACATTAACTTTTATACAAATAACTCAATTATCGGGTTTAATATATATATATATATATATATATATATATATATATATTTATATATAATATAATATCTAATGGTCTACAAAATATTTTTCTCCCACAAATAAACTGTGAAATAAAGTTTTTGTATAAAAAATAATCAAAATTGTAAATTGTCAGGTAAATAAATTTCAATAGAAATAAAACTCTGAGAAAGTTCATATCTGTACATTTACAGTTAATTAAATGTGATGTTTATAACCATTTTCTCCATTTTGGATTATTATTATTATTTTTAAAAAATCATTTTGTGACTTTTTTTTTTAACTGCACGCAGGGTTTAATCCCAATCCTGCGCTCTGAAACACACCTAGTGCACTTCACGTGGCTTGGTAGTCATGACGTCACACCCTACATAGTGCACATATGCAGGCGGTAATGCGGTGGTTTGTGATTCCGCCATGTTGAGGTACCTGTTTTGGACTTATCGGTGTCCAGCGTTGAAACTGTGCTGGTTGTATTTTCCACCTCGATGCTGTCCGTGACTATCGACTCAATTACCTCCATTCTGTCATATAAAGTGTTTACGATATTTATTTTATTATTTTAAATTAAACTTTCCCCACGCGTTGATGCTGATCACACACTGTGGAGTTTAACAACACCCGGTCTGCTAGCGATGACCTCTTCACTTTCAGCGGCGATGATTATAACAACGACCTGCCGTTCAGCGGGTTTGTAGGGGATTATGGGAAATGTAGTCAATGATTGTTACGAACTTTTTTACCCGCCCTAAAACATCTGACAACAACTACTGTTTGTTTTGGGATAACAGTAAATTATGATGTACTTACTCAAAATTAGTGTTAGGCGGTTTTTGTTTTAGAGCGCAACTTTATTTTATTCGAGTGTAAATCCTAAGTCAGGACTACAACACCCATGAGCCTGAGGGAGGTGAACGCCAATAATGCGCGCGCGCCCCCTTCTTTTCTCTTTCCGTCGATTTTTTAAAGATGGCGTCGGTGCAAAAATCCGAGACGGTGGCGTTTGTTTGAACGCATGAACCCGGGCCTGAGGGACGGAGATTAACGGGAAATCGATTCCAGACTTCGTTAAATCATTAAAACACAACCAGATATGAAATGATAAATAACTGCCGTTAAGTTTAGACTTCGCTCGAGGGCCTACATTCGGGCCTAGGGCGGTGTTTATGCAGCGGACGCGGTCGCTGGAAAAACTCCATTTCCCAGCAGCACTTTCGACATTTGACGTCAGTAACACGTTTGTAATGTTTTTGCCTTTGAATTGGTTACTGTAGCATTTTTTTGTCCTAAGTTTATTGTTTTACATTTTAGTTCGTTTTTTTACATACAGTTGTAAAAGAAAAAGAGAATAGTTTTTTTTGTGTGTGTGAGGTGGGGTGGGGTGGGGGTGTTAAAGTTGTTTTAAAACCAACATGGCAACCCAGGGAGGACAATTAGAACCCCACCCCAGAGGCCGTACGGACACGCCGTCTCCGTCCCCCGAGTCCTCTCTGTCCTGGTGCCTGGTCCAGCTGAACCGATCTGGGCCCGACCCAAAACCCTCCAAGGCGGGCCAGTGGAGGGCGCTGGTGGCCATCCGCACGCACCACATTAAAGGAGGAAGCAGCCGGATCGGGCGGTACCAGGCGAATGGTGGTTTGCCCCCCCTACTGGCCATCCTGCGCAGACCCGAGAGCTCCAGGAAGATCCTGGACCTGACCCTCAGCATCCTGGCCAACTGCTGCACGGAGAAGGAGACGAGAACCGAGGTGAGGGACGCACCGCCAGACGTCAAGACGGGTGACCTCTGACCTTTATATGTTTACAAAATCGCTGTAGTGTGAACATAAAGGAAAACACTCAGCGTTTAACTTCATGCACTGGATCCAAACACACACACTGTAGAGGATAAACGTCTCTTTACTGATTAAAGTTACAGTTCTGATTTAACTAAACGACTTTATACGCTTCTTCAGGTACGGCGGCTGGACGGAGTTTGTCTCATAGGTGAGTTTCTGTCACACACACACACACACACACACACACTTAAATATCACCATCACTTTTACTTCTTAGATTGTTCACTGTTGTGTGTGTGTGTGTGTGGTTCCCGTGCTCAGTGGAGGTCCTGAAGAGACACGCATCGGTGGAGACGGTGGAGAACCGAGCAGCTCGTGCTTTGGGGAACCTTGCCATGGACCCAGAGGGTTCGGCGCAGATTCACTCCGCAGGTCCGTGCTGACACCTGTCAATCAAATAAATCCTGCCCCTGAAAGGTTGTTTTGGGGCATTTTGGTAGTAGGTTTGTTTTCAGTCCAGATATAATCCAGAACTACGTCTTTCTCTTTCTCATGCAGGCGGTGTTCCTCCTCTTCTCCTCTGCCTGTCCCTGTCCAGCTCTCCGTCGTCCCCGCCCTCTCCCTCCATTGCCCCTCCTTCTCCTGCCACGTCGTCCTCCACACTAGAGCGTGCCCAGTCAGCCGCCCGCGCTCTCTTCTACCTCTCAGATACGCCTTCCAACCGCCTCTCCCTGCTCTCCCAGGGTGCCCTGCCTGCCCTGACGCTCTTCCTCGCCCCCGAGTACCCCCTGGGCCTGAGGCGGGCGTGTCTCCGCGCTGTCCATGAGCTGACGCGGGGCTGCGGCGCCGAGTGCGCCCGGGAGGTGTCTGTCTCCGGGGTGCTGTCTCACCTCGGTCCGCTGGCGTCCGAAGACGGAGACGAAGGTGGGGCTCTCGCGGAGCTGGCGCTAAAGACTCTGGCTAATCTGTGCTCTCAGGGCTGCTTGCGCCCCCTGGTGGGCTCGCTGGGCGTCATTCAGAAGTTCACGGAGGAAGTGAAGAAAGATCCGCTGAAAGGCAGCGTGTTGTTCAAGGCTCTGTGTTTGTGCTGCAAAGAGGCGGTGAACCGCGCAAAGGTGAAGGAGAGCGGCGGACTCGAGGTGCTGATCCGCTTCCTGGCGGCGTACCGGCACCACCCTTTGACGCGATTGGCCGTCATGGCGTGTTTGGACTTTGTGTATGACGAGGCGGCTCTGGAGCAGCTGCAGGAACTCGGACTGGTCCCGCTGCTGGTCACGCGCCTCGTCGACCTCGCCCGGGGAGACAACGCCAAGATGGACGCCGGGCTCGCGGTGAGCCCTCAGGGCGCCGAGCTCAGCTCCTGTTTCGACTCGTTTGACTTTCCTCCTCCTGAGGGGGGCAGAAAGGAGGAGATGGGGAAGGAGCAGGGTAACTCCAGCTTCCTGAGCCTCAGGTGAACTTCTCACACTCACTGGATTAACGTACGGTGCTTACGTTTTTTATTGTTTTGATTTTTTTAACCTGTGTGTGTGTGTGTGTGTGTGTGTGTTCAGGTCCTGGCTGCTCACTGAGGGTTTAATCTCGTCAGAGGTGGAGCTGACGTACTCGCCTTGCAATTCAGATACGGATTCGGGTTCTCCTTATCCCATCTCCTCTCCTTCCTCCTCTTCCTCGTCTTCGTCTTCACCGTCTCCTCTCACTCCTGGTGACGTTTCTCCGTCTCCAGCTCAGCCGCCAAAACCCGTCTCTTGTCTGTCTGCACGGCACAAACCCTGCCGCCCACCCTCCACCTCTTCCTCCTCCTCCTCCTCCTGTAAAGCCTCGTCCCCGCCGAGGAAGCGAGCTCGCACGTCTTCTCTGTCCTCCTCCTCCTCCTCCTCCTCTCGTTTGAGCCTCGTCTCCTTGGACGTCCCGCCGGCGATACCGAAGACGTCTGCGTACCAGCACCCGTACCACCTCGAGCAGTGGGCGCCGGAGTCTCCCATCCTGCTGCTGCTGTCCCGCTTCTCCCACGCCGCCGACCCGAGCGGCGCGCTCATCACCGCGCCCGTGTTCTCCGCCCTGCTCTACTACCTGACGCGGCACCCCGAGCCGAGCGGACGCTGCTGCCGCATCCTGATGAGGATCACCTGCAACCTGAACTGCCTGCAGCCGCTGGTCCGGACCGGAGCCGTCGCTCTGATCAGGCACCGCCTCTGCGTCTGGGACGTGGCCCGACCGGGGGAGACGGAGACACAGTCGGACAAAGTGAAGGCTAAAATCAGGCAACTTGGTGTGTCTCGTAGCATATTCGTTCTTTTTATTCTTTATTTTCTGGTTTGATTTTAAAGGTCCCGTATGTTCCTCCCTGCAGGTGAGTGGCTGCTGAGTAACCTGCGCATCCAGAGCGAGACGTCGTTCGGCTCCGGGGTTCTGACCCACATCGTCCTGTCGGGCTCGGAGAGCGATAAACTTTACTGCGCCCTCTCTCTGCCGCTCCTCATCAGGTACGTCCAGCCACGTGTGTGTGTGTGTGTGTGTGTGTGAGATCAGAGACCAGACTTCAAAGGGTTTTCTACATTTTCTTGTTTTTCCCCCTTTTGCAGTAACCGAGTTCTCCTGAAGAAGCTGCTCCTGGACAGCGGCGGTCTGGTCTCGGCTCTCGAACCTCTTGTCTGTCTGGAGGACGAAGACGACGGCGCGGATAAGTGCAGAGCGTTCCTCTCCGCTTGGGTCTGTCCACCAGAACACGCGTGCGCTTCCAGATATCACTCGCTGTACGCGTCGCTCCTGATCGGATGCCTGTCTAGTCTCCTGGCGGGGTCAAAGGTCAAGGAGTGTCCCGGGGCTTTGGAAAGTCCGCAGCAGGACACGGATTCCTCTTCCTGTCCGTGTCCGTACGAAACGTCCAGTCACGACATGAGCTTCCTGTTGGACGACGGGAGTCTGATTCCGGCCAATCGGGGAGCGGTTTCCGGCGAGGTGGGCGTGGCTGAGGTGGAGTCGGAGTACTTCCGCGTGTTACTGACCGGCAGATTTGATGAAGCGCAGCGCTCTGGCGGAGACGCCGTACATATCCGGGACGTGACGCGGGGAATGCTGCTGCCCGTGCTTCATTATCTTCACGGCTGCAGGATGGACGGAGACGTCCGCTGCCTCGTTTTGTCCTCGTCGGTCTCCGGAGGTCCGACGAGACAAGTGCCGTTTCAGGACACTCCTCTAGCGGAAGTGATGATGGGAGCCAGTCGCTTTTTGGTTCCCGGGTTACAGAGGACAGCTGAGGACGTGTCTGTCTCTGTGCTGTCCTCTCTGGCGTCCGAGGTTGACGATGTGTCCAGATCTTCTAACTCCACGAACGAGGACGGCGGGGACGTCACTCTGCCCTCCGTCCTGCCTCAGGCCTACTGGTTCTCCCAGCGCTACTCCTACGCCCGACTTGGATCGTCCTGCTTGTCCATCCTGCTGCGTCCTCAGCTGCCTCCGTCCGTCTCCTCAGAATGTCTCGTCCGTCTGGTCCGGCAGGCAGACAGCACCGAGAGCCTGCGCCGGGACCTGCTAGGTCTCGCCACTGCAGCGCTTGGCAGCTAACGCCGCTAGACAGGCAGCGAGTTTCCGACTGGCTCTCCGTGTTCCTGAACTCTGGACGCGCCCCGTCCTCTCTCAAATTGATTCTAGGACTCACATGATCAGTTCACACTGAACTTTCTTTTTTTTTTTTTTTTTTCCGTTTCCACAAATTTAAAACCTTGACCTGTTGTTGATGAGCTCCGTTAAAATCTTTCAAAGACCACACCTTACAGCCCTGACCATTCTGTTAAATCCATTAAAATCAGCCAATCAGATAGAGCCTTTGAGTCACATGATCCTGAACAGTTCCATTCTTACTAACACAAACTGCTCGAGTGTTGGATATTTAGGAACGCCTGAGGTTTGTTGTCCTCTGATTAGCTCCTGATGCTAGTGAGATCCGGTCCAGGTCTCGTGTACGTTCTGCACGTGCTCAGTGCGGCTCCAGACCTGCTGACCTTCACGCGACTCGTGTTAGAGCTCAGAAATACACCAGGCTTTAACTTTCCCCTTATGAATCAAATCATCAAGTCAGAGTACGAATCTAAAGTGATTGACAGCTGTGCATCAAGTGTGCACTTAAAGGCCTGGGAAGCCACGCCCCCTTTTAACTCTCTCACAAGAGCCATGTTTAACGTTAGAAATGCAGCAAGCTCGCTCTCTGTCGCGATAAACGGAATGTTTCGAGGTTGTTGCTTAGCAATGCATCATATGGGGGGGGGTGTCTATACCATGTGGGCGTGTCCGTGTGGGCGTGTCCGTGTGTGCGTGCCAAACTCGTCTTCCTTTTAGGCGTCTAATGAATTTGATGTAATGGAACAATGAGATGAGTCGAGGCTAAGCGTTATGTTCAGAGTTTCGGCTCGCTGTGCGCCTTCTGGTCACTTTTTATTTTATTAAATATTCTGTTCATCTCCATTAAAAAAAATTATAATTAATTGAATTTTGGAAGAGAGACGAGCGGGGGATGCGGAGAACAAAAGTCAAGATTATATTATATATTATATTATATAGAGAGAGAGGTTATTGTGCGTTATGTACCTGATGTGTCTTCAGATATTTTTCTCGATTCATTTTGTGGCTCTTTTTTTGTTGTTTTTTTTTGTTTTTGTTTGTAAAATGTGCCATTCCTGGTTTATTGTTTTGTATTATTGTAATTTTTATTATTATTATGATTATTTTAGGTGACGTTGAGGAACGAGGTGTCACACGGACCGGTCCTTTCTGATCTACGTTATCAATGCTGCATCGAAGAGCCACTTTATTTCCTCACTCGTATATCTGCGATATAAAACACACACACACACATACACACACACACACACACCTGCAGGTGTATCTTGTGCCGCTGTACAGTGTACGATTATGTCAGGGATAGAGTAAAGTTTATGTTCTATTTTTCATTCCCTTATTTTGTAAAAAACACACACACACACAGAGTATATCAGATGTCATGAAGAGGATGTTATCAGAAGATATTCAAGACCAGTTTCCTTGTGAAATATGAAAAATAAAAACGCCTCCCACACGTTAACGTTGTGTTTATGTTGTTTATTTCAGTCACTGTTACACTTTGGTTCTGTTTCAGTGGTTTAGGTTGCGCTGACGCCGCGCGTCCTCCGGGTGGCGCTCAGTGGTGGTGGTGTGAGTGCTCGTAGCCGGTGGGCAGAGGGTTGGTGTGGGAGTTGTGGAACAGCGAGTGGTTTCCGTCACCCCACGGCCACGGCTGTGTGAGAGAGAGAGAGTCAGTTACACACACACACCTGATTTACAGGCATCAGCTCCTCCATCATCTTTATTTAAAAGTTACTTCTCCCACCGTGACATTGATTAGTTTCCCAGAACATCATGTTCCTGCGTGCTGTTATTTCTCCAACACTACAGCTCTGTCCTGAAGAAGCTCCTGACACTGGAGACTCCTTCCATGCATGTTACGCCGACACATTTCTCCTTTCAGAATATAATCAACAAGCTGTCGCTATGGAAACGATAACCTGCGCTACAGGTCGGAGCTGCTGTTATAGAAAACTAACCGTCTCATCTCACCTTCTGACCAATCAGAGCGCAGACGTCTGATGTAAATAATAAATGCCAACTGAATTTATCAGCAAGATTATTATTCAGTGGTGTGAATAAATTTGTACCTCCCTGTGATTAAACTTTTTAGAAATGATTTCTGATCAATTTCTGATAAATACTCTTCATATATATCTTGTATATGCAGATGTTCAAACTGTTCTGCGTTGCTCGGTGCAGTGGTGGCACACGGATGTGATCTTCACTATAAACACCATGTGAACTGATCGCTGGTGCTGCGTTCGTCCCCCAGACTTTGTTTCCTGTCCAGACAGGAAGTGACACGGGTGCGGTACCTTGGTGCGGATGCGCAGATGAGGATACGGGACGAACGTCGGTGGCTCGTGAGAGTGAGCGTTCATCTTCAGGTAAGCGTTCACCATGCACACCGCCACGCCCGGTAACGCCAGCACGAAGGTCAGGACTCGCCACGTCTTACCTGTGTGTGGAAAAACAAAACATCATCATCATCATCATGTTACTGGTGGACTGATTTATAAACCTGGAAGAGAGACGTGTGCAGCTTTTCACCCCCAAAATGTACTAATCCACAAAAGAATTAAGCGAACACTTAGTCCTGGTTTGACTTGAACCTTACATACACATACACAGGGGCGTTCAAGTCAAACCGGGACCAAGTCGTCCCTTAATTTTTTTTGAGCAGTATATTTATTTTCATTTTCTTCAACAAATTAAAGTTTTACAAACTTTCACAAAGTAATTATTTAAAGCATTAGGAACTCTAACCAGGTAAACCCAACCTTAAATGTGCATAAAGTGACAAACAAACAAATAAATAAATAAATACTGTAAACACGTCACGCTGTTTTACTGCAGCACGAAAAATGACATTTTGTCCATTTATTCCATAAATTGTGGTGAAGCTTTTTAACAACATTGTTTAAAAAAAAAAAAAAAAAAAAAGCTTTTTTTCTCTAGAATATTTGTACCACAAATAAATAAATAAATAAAATTTAATTAAGAGTCTTGGAATAAACAGGAAGAAAAAGTGCCAAGCCATTTCCACAAAAATAAATAAATAAATAAATAAATAAAATGATAAACAGATAAATTAATAAGAGAAAGTAAGTCGAGCCTTCAGTAGTTCTTTATCTGCTCCTCTGAGGCTTCTGTTATAAATGATGCAAAATGCTGTTAAAATCGTGTTACAGAAAGTCAAACTGTACTTTTAATGCTTTCTTTCAATAATTACAAAAGTTACTCTTCAGTGCTGTAGTGTAATTTATTACAATTTGCCTTTTTAAAAAAAAAAATCTCCTGAGATGTTATAACCTGAGATGTTTTGTCACGTGTGTCCCTTTTGGCGAGACAAAACAGGTCTCGGAGGTCAAGACGAGCCTGTAGCGCTCCGCGTCCGTTAGCATCACGGTTTTCTAACCCTATCTACGGCTCCTCTAACACTGTGTGGAAATGTAACTAAATTTAATCTTTATGACGAAGCGTGGATGTGAAACTCACTGTTTCACTTTATGATGAATTAGATTGTTCTCAAAATATCACAATCATTTTATTGCTGATCAATAAAATACCGAAAGTTTCCAAGTTATTTGACCTCTAGGGGGCAGTAAAGCTAAATGTTTTTACGTTTTATTTATTAGTCTTTCAGTTCATTAGTCTTGTTTAAATGGTGTGTGTGAACAGACTGTTGATGAGTTGATGTGTAAATGACTATTTTGGCCTTTTAGACTTTTTATGCTTTTAAAAGCTTTTTCAGGTCCACAAGCTTCATATATGAACACACACACACACACACACACACGCGCTTTTACACACATTCGGTTAAATATACGGTAATTGTAGTGTAGCAGGTGAAGTCTACTCGTTAAGCGCCTCATTTTGTTTCCATGGTAACGCTGCTGATGGTGAAGAGAAGCCTGTGGCTCTCGGTCCAGTACAGTCCACCAGAACACACACTCACTCAACAGAACCTCATGTTTCTATCGCAGGGTGTGTGAGGGGAAATGATGAAACCTAGAGAGAGAAAAAGACAGAGAGTGCACCTCCTCCCTCTTGGCCTCCGTGCGATGCGGCGGCGATGACGCGGCGAGCCACCGCAGACGACGCAGACGCAGCCATGCCACCTGCAGAGCAGATGATACAGTACATCGTCACTGCAGATTAAACACTCCTCACAGCAGCGAGATAAAAAAAGAGGCTCGTTAATCTATTAAGCTGTAAATATACACACACACACACACACACGACAGGTGAATGTTTGTTCAGATAAATTCGCTAGCTTTAGTATTTCAGGGTGTTTGTGAACAAGTGCTAATGTGACAAAAGCTTGAGAAACTATGATCAAAAGTTTGTGCACCCCTGACCATTGAACCCAGACTTTAGCCACACAGTTGTCCAGAAAGTCTCTGTATTTCCTGTAGGGTTTCAGTTCCCCTTCACTGGAACTAACCGAACCCTTATCCAGCACAATGGATAAGGGCGTCTGCCAAATGGTGTAAATGTGTAATGCTCCTGTAAAGTGTGAGAATGAACATAAAGCCACACACACACACACACACACACACACACACACTCCAAAATCTAGTGTGGAGCCTTCACAGGGGAACAAATCGGGTTAAACAGGGGTGTGTGGCTGTGACTGTCGGGGTCCAGTAAATCCACAGACTAATATAGTCTACAGTGTTATATTCACTCGATCACATTTAAATCAGATTAACACTGAAATAAAAGTTCATAACTTTTGTTTTTAAAACTGTACACGGAAACTCGACTACTAAACACACAGGTAATAATTAACGCCGTCTAAATATTAACTCTGCTCTCATTTGTTTAATATAAACTCCTCCGGAGAAGGCGTGGGGGGGGGGGGTATTCGGGACCCGAGTGTACGCTGCGTGTTAAAAAGCAGAATCGTAACGGCGATCCCCCCCGAGGCCTGGTCCTGCTCTGCCCTTCAGCACGCGCCCTCGCCCTCTGTTCAGGATCAGGATTAAACAGATGATCTGGATTAGTTACAGTCCTACAGTGTGTGTTCTTGTCCTGTGCAGAGAAAAACAAGCTCTCTAATGTGTGTCGTGGGTCACATCAGTGAGGAAGGAAATATTTCTTAACAAGTGTGAAGACGACAACAACAACAGCGCTGTGCAACAGTGTGCAATGTGAAAACTATGTGAGGGTGTATTTATTTATTTATTTATTTATTTATTTTATTAACAGAAAGGAGTGCACTCACTCGTTCGTCGTGGAGGATGATCAGAAGATCAGATGTTTGCTGTTTTTTCTGGTTGTGATTGTTGGACTGGTAAAGTGTGTGTGTTCTGTGTCTCGTCTGAGTGTGTGTCCTTCAGTCTGTCCTGCTCCTGACTATCAGACTCCTCCCCGGGGCAGTCTGTCCGTCTGCCAAGAAATGAGGTTTATATTTGGTCAAGTGCGCACACACACACACACACACACACACACACACACACACAGACGTGCGCTGCAGGAGAAACTCTGCTCTGAAACCTGAACTCTGCTGGTCACTTACGTGAGCTTGTAGTCGACATGTAAAAATTACCAAATCTTTATTAAAAAAACTATAATTTTGTTGACATTACTGTGAGGTCGAATGCCTTGTACTGTACACATTCCATTACATCACCATGGTACCCTGGGTGTGTGTGAGTGCATGAATTTGGGTTTAAACATGTTCATTACATGACATTGTGTGTGTATAGGTCCACTCACCACAAGGGGGCGCTGTGCAGCAGCAATCAATATACTGTATGTTACAAAGTTTCAGGTGAAAAATCTTTGCCCATTTTTATGAGACACAGCGACCGAGAGCATCAAGCGAAAGACAAAAACCCCACTTATAATAAATATGTTGCATAAGCGAATACTTTATACTTAAATCACCTTTCTATGCCAACAGAGCATCTCCTGTGTGCAGCACTCGTCCAGTCTCTCCACAGGTGTGGCAAAAGAATTAGATCTGGTTTCTCTTTGGATCACTCAAAATCTTTGATCTTCTTCTTCTTTCGATGTATTTGATTGTGTAAAGATCTGAAAAAGAGCTGTTTACTCGATTGTTATCTTGGATTTGTGCTTTATGTTGTTGTTGCTGGAAAGATGGATGTTGAGCCAGATTAGTTTGGTATTTGGAGTGCTCCATGATTGTTCTTTATCTTGAGCAGAGCTCTATTTCCACCTGAGCTGGACCAGTGTGTGATGCTGCCACCACCATGCTTCAGTACAATATGATTACAATATCATAGTAGTATACAGCACATTGCTATTCCTAACATAGCGCTGCTCCATCTCACTCTAGGTCTCTTGGTAGCTTCCATTTCTTCATGTCGGTTGAATTGACTGTTTCAGGGCTTGACATTAACTTTTTTGCTCACTGGCCAATGTGGCTAGTGGATTTCCGGAGTCACTAGCCATTCAGCCT
>JAQMYG010000008.1:763340-783033 GCA_030014215.1 Clariallabes teugelsi
TTAAATATTATTTTTTTTGGTTAATAGTTGTATTTAAAAATACACGCCCCCCCCCCCCCCCCCAAACAGAGTGTCTGGGGTGTATAATTATCATAATCAGCATTATATAGATCAGTACAGGACGGTCCTATATTGAACCAGAATGGTGGCGGTAACTGGATCCCTACATGTCTGTCCCATATCTGACTACTTCTGACTATTACTTTTAGAGTTCTCAGAGTTCTCCCAAAGTTTGTGTGTATGTGTGTGTGTGTGTGTTTTGATGCCCCATGTTCTCATTCCTCAAACTGTTCGTCTGATTCACTCCTTTACCAAACATACCATTTCAGTGTCTATGCAAATGAGCTGAGCCACGCCCCTCCAGAAAACAGCACAGGGAAGCTGAAGAACAATCTGGGGGCGGGGCTCTTCTTATATGAGGTCACATTAGGGGGGGGGAAATCTGATTGGCTTGTTTAAGACCTGGCCAATACAAACATGGAAAAAGGACAATAAGCAGCATGATTTTTTTTGGTTGTTTGTTAGTACGTCCACATTAATGCCTATTTGGTCTGTTGGATCAGAGTGAAGGATCACTGGATCTACTGTCGTCTGCACATTTGCACAACATATTATCCAACTTGAAGCTAATTCTTTGAATTTCCATGTCTTATATTTACATTTTCCCCTCATTCTATAACATAGCACTATTTTAAAGAAGAATCTAGGATTATTTTAATTCTTTATTTTTTGGAGAGAGACGTTTTGGAGAGAGATGTTGTTGCATTAAGCTTTTTTATACTTTTCTATCAATTAAAAATTCTGTCCTGTGCAGTTTGGATCTGTTTAGTTCGAAGCTTTTCATGTGTTTACACTTGAATGGTAAGTTTTTAAGATGAGAAGGTGATCATTGTCTCTGAATGCCGTATATTTTTCCATTATCGAAGTTGAAGGCTCTTACTCAAGGACACAGCAATGGCCATGCAGGGATTTGAGCTCATGACCTTCTGAGCTCTAGCTCAAAGTTTTAACCACTGAGGCTCGTCAATGGAAGCATAGATTTTATCAGTTCAATACTGGTCAGTTCCCACATGGGACCATGATGCTGTGTTGCTAGGCAACCAGATACAGCCATCCTGAATTTGTCTTCTTGATTGATTAATCATCGGGTCTCTAATGAGAGCGGCTCTTTCGGCTCTTCAGCGGCATTATTTATGTATTTATTGATTTATTTCCCCCACAATCGTGTGTGTGTGATGTCCTCGCTGACATTGGCGCACAGCGAGAAAGCCACGCATGTTTATTGCTCCTCCCTTTGCAATATCTGAATCCAGACAACACACTCAGGAACTTGTTCTCGCGTTCCTAAAACAAAGCAGCCGTTCAGATCCCGAAGTGCTCGGAGCACCAGGGGCCGTTTACTCCACCCATTTTATTTTCTGTCAAACAAACTGAGCTTGTGAAAATGTTGTTGTTGTTGTTGAGTGGACGTGCGTTTTGCCAGGCATGACACATCTCGCTCGTTTTCTTCTTGTGTATGTGCGGTTAGTCAATCTGACTTTCTGTTTCATTTACAGTTTATTTCTGACTTATTTTATTATTTATTTCTTGACTGAGTCTGCTGCTCAGGGTCAACACGTCCATTCAGGAGTGTGTGTTTAAACACACCAAGGACCCTGCAGTCATATAAAGTCCTTAAAATTATATTAATCCTTTAAATTACTTTTAAAATTGAAAAATAAATGTGCTTTCTTTATTTAAACAATAAAATAAGTCAGAAATAAAGTGTAAATGAAACATTTACAGTTTAACATGTTGAACATGTGACCTGTGAAGGCGTCCAGCTGTTTACGAGCGTGATTGTTTTTAATCCGCCGAGTTACAGTACCGTGAAAAAGCTTTTTTTTTTGTCACATGTAAATAATTCAGATTATCAAGCAATTTTTAATATTACGCCAAAAATAACCAGAGTAAATACAAAATGCAGTTTTTAAATTTAAATGTTTTAAAATTATTTTATTTACTAAGGGAAAATATGTGAGCAAGTAACTATTAGGTTTAGGGGGCAATTACTTTTTCACATTGGGCCAGGCAGGTTTGGGCAGCTTCTTTCCTTTAATAAATGAAATCATCATTTCATTTAATCATAATATTTAAAATTAGTTTGATGATCTGAATCATGTAAGCAAAGAAATCACGTATGCAAAGAAAAATAGAGATAGGAAGGGGGCAAATACTTTTTCATGGCTCCATAAATGAATGAACTGAAATATACATAAAGTAAAGTTCATAAACTTGCAATGGAGGATGTGTGGAGAGGAATGATCGAGCACAAGATGTCTCAAATGTCTAAAAATAAAAGCTTTTTTAATGTTTATATATGAAAGTAAAGTGTCGCTATAGCGACCTGAGACTAAATAAAAACAACTTATAAAACACTGAGTTAAAGTGATTTGTCTGAAATGGATCTTTAACTGTGTTTGAAATGTCTTTTACTTTACGCACACATGTGTAATTTTAGTATCAGAGTATCAGAGCCAGTGTGTGTGTGTGTGTGTGTGTGTGTGTGTGTGTGTGTGTTACTTGGTGCTTATCACATTATTGATGCACGTGACAGAACAGAAGCTGTGTTTCACACTGTTGTGTGTTTGGTGTGATTAGAGTGTGTGCATGTGTGTGTGTGTGTGTGTGTGTGTGAGCCTGCAGGAGTGTGAATGTGTTGCTCCGTGCATTATCATCCTCTCAGCATGAAACTCCTCCCATGATCCTCTGCTGAAAATCAGACGGGGGTGGAGGTGCGAGGTGAGGGGATTCGGTCTGTAACAGCAGCTGCTCGTCTAGACGTCTGGCTCGATGGTGCTACATACAGCGGCTACATGGTGCTTGTCATCAAAAACACACACCTTTTTATTTCATAATTTTTTTCTTTTTTTTTGCTCAGAATAAAAACACACTCGTGTTCCTCTTTCTTGAAAAACAACAACAAACAACATAGTCATGGGGTCGTAGTTCTCAAATCATTTGTGACGGGAAATATTTAGGCCCGACCTCAAGGGGGCGATGCTGAGCTCTGATACTGTCGTTTATTCTAAATCTGCTTATATGTAATTAATAGTCTTAATTGTTGCAAAACTTGTTGAAAAGATTGAAGATGTCGAGAAACTCCCCTCTGACACTGGAGACTCCTTACATAAAGGTCACACTGACTACACGTGGCTTTCAATACGTTGACTTGGAGCATCTCTGTGAATCAGCTGCATTAATATATGAACCCACACTACAGTCAGAGCTGCTGTTAGAGAGAATTAATCAACAGTGACTCGAGCTGCTCCTCAGACGCAGGTGGAAAATCACGGCACAGTAAACCAACGACTCGTGTTAGTCATTTAGTCCTTATGTATAAATGAAGAGAATAAATTCTGTGTATTTTTCGCATGACTTGGTGACACAGCAGACGGTCAATCGCGCTAATTCAGTAATCCTGCGGCGCTCCAGCTATCTTTCTTCCTGTTTTGATCCACAGTTCGGCTACTTTTAGCCTCAGCGTTTAATGCTCGACTTGGTGGTGTGGGAACACGTGGCTAGACTTTTCCACTCCTGCGTTTACTCACAGCGATGCCGGTTGTGCATCAGTGGGGTTTACGCACCGCGCCGTGTCAGGTGTGCTCGTGTTCCTGCAGCTGTGGCGAAAAATAGAACAAAAGCGACGCATGATGAATATTTTCCTTACGCGAGCTGTGTGACGATGCTCAGGGCTGTTGTTAATGATTCTCTCAAAAGTTCCAGGGAAAGTGGAGATTGTGTTCCTCTCGCAGTCTTTATTTAGTGAACGACACCGAGGAGGAAGATGAGTGAAGGAAGAGCGGAGGATAATCGAGGCAGAGCTGTACAGAAAGAGTCTGTATGTCGATAGTGTGAAGTCAGAACAGAGTCTGTCTGAAACAAAGTACAAAGTCGAGTCAAACTGGGATTTGTGATGAATGAAGGTGTAAAAGTGATTGACATTTACAGAAGACTGATCCTTGAACATCGACGTCGCCAGCATGTGGAAGAGACGTGTGTGTGAACTGTACACACACTCCTTCACTAACACCACTTGCACGTTACAGGAACTCAGCGGGGAGTTATCGCCACGTCCCCCGTACAGTCCTGACCTCGCTCCAAGACATTTCCACATGTTTGGGTCATTAAAGGAAGTCCTGGGAGGCCGGCGTTTCATACATGAATCAGACAGACAGTCCGATCACGGCTCCAACGTACTGAAAGAACCTTCTACCTTGATGGTGTCCAAGAGGTTTCAGACACTGTTTGCTTTACATACAAATTTGTAGATGTGATATCAGTGCAGCACAACCATCACTGTGGATTGATTATAGACGTAGCAGAGACAGTGCGTGTGTGTGTGTGCGTGTGTGTGTGTCCATGCTAGAATTAGCGCCTGACTTTAGTTTCTCAGTACATATCACATTATTGATGCACATGACAATAGTGTGAGTGTGTTTACACACATGAAACACCACCAGAGTGTGAATGTGTTGCTTCGTGCATTATTGTCCTTCGCAGCGTGAACGTCCTCCCATGATCCTCTGCTGCAGATCAGACAGGCATAGAGGTGAGCGGAGTTTCAGCCTGTAACAGCAGGTGCTTGTGTAGACGTCTGGCTCGATGTTATTACAGGCATCGACGCCGTCAAAACACACACACAGCTTTTATCTCTTGCGTTTTTCCCCCTGTTTCTAATACACTTTCATCAGTTCTGTAATAAAAACGATGGACACATGAACAAACGTCCTCATACTTAAATATGTAAACCCATCTGACCTACTATAGAAGCTATAAGGTGTTCACAAATACACAAACACACACACACACACTGAAGACATTGACATTAACGTGTGATTTGCAGCTGCACTTCTGTTAGAGCCGCGCTGTACTCGGAACAGGACTAATAATGAAAACAG
The DNA here is from genome assembly GCA_030014215.1 of Clariallabes teugelsi. Classification (NCBI taxonomy): domain Eukaryota; kingdom Metazoa; phylum Chordata; class Actinopteri; order Siluriformes; family Clariidae; genus Clariallabes; species Clariallabes teugelsi. Next base: position 768,281 of record JAQMYG010000008.1, read on the forward strand.
CCTGAGCGTAAACATCTTCAGGCTCCTGTGTGTTCCAGCAGGGGATTGTGTTCCAGCCGGAAGTCTGAGAGGAACAGAGCACCACTTTGTGACCCGCACAGAACATTGACTCGACCGCAAAATAAACAGCTACCGAAGGACTCGAGCCAGCGCGAGTTTTAACCCAGGACCCGAGCGCGGACCCGAGCGCGGACTCGAGAAGCCTTACAGCGTGATCTGTGCGGCGCAGGAGGACGACTGAGCACTTCCTTTTCCTCCTGTCTCTCTGTTAGACAGACGCCTGGGCAAACCTTTGACATGGAACAATCCACTTCCAATATTGTCTCTGTCTGAGTGTGTCAGCGGGGCTCGGGGCCGAGAGGAGAAATCTTCCATTTGCACAACTCCAGCTATCTGAGCAGAGCCAAGAGGAGAGAGTGTTAGCGCAGAGCTCAGATTTAGAGCTTAAACAGCGCAAGTGTTTGAGCAGTGACGTTATTTCGCCCCTGCGCTCTGGCCTAATGAGAACCTGTCGCTCCAAGAGCCATAAAACTTAGATCTAAAGGATCTGGATGAATTTTGTGATGGTTTTCAATACATTTTGCATTTTGTCTGTATTACTTTATTAAAAACTCATGAGCTAACAAACTTTTATCAGACTTTTACCAAAGTGAGATCAGCTTCTGGAACAATGCCTATGATAAATTTTTATAATGTAGGGTTTTTATAAAGCTACAGAAAACCTGAAGGGACCGCGGAGGCCGATGGTGACCATTGTATCTATTCCCATTACGTATGACCATGGTAGGACAACACTCACAGACGAAAACTAGAGCACCCAGAGGAAACTCACCAGGCATGGAGAGAACATGTAAACTCCATGCACACAGACCTGAGGCAGGAATCGAACCCTCAACCCTGGACGTGCAAGCTGACCGCGCTAACCACTACGCCATCGTAACACCAACATCAGATACAATACTGTATGTCTGACCTGAATCAGTTTGCATCATGCTAGCTGACTTTGTACCTTGATGTTAGGGGCTCCCCCTACTGGTGAGCTACTGCAGAAACACTCTTTGTACTTTTTGTATTTTGGAGTCATTGTTAGATTTTAGAATTTAGAATTTTCTGGCCGTCAGTTCCCAGCATTACTTAATTCCTCAATCCCTACTTGTTTCCAGTGGTCACTTTTTAAATTTTAATACATAGTATTATTTAATCGCCTGAGATCTCTAAGTTCCTTGTTTGCTTTTATTTTCCGATGTGTCATGAGGAGTATGTCGCTACATTGACGAGACCTTATACTCCTGTTTATTTCATGTTGGTGCTAATTGTTAATGCTAATAACCATAGCCCTCTGTCCAATAGATTCCAGTTTGTTCTTGTGTGGTGATAACGAGTCACCTGCACATCGTGCGTCCATATTTACAGTGTTTAACCTTCAGAGGAAGAGGGAGACAGAGGTAAGGACCGGATGGTGTCTTGTCCCACAGTGCGCCACACTGTCATGTCAAAGTTTTTGCTTTCACACGTTTTTGTCTCTTCTACGTCTTCTGTCACGCCTCTAACGTTCACTTCTGCTCAGTAGTCTCATCTCATTTGCATTCATCTTGTCCTGTTTATCTTGTGGTCCGATGATGGACCTGGCCCATTAAGAAATGTTTTGTGTTCACGTCTCTATACTTTCAGAAGCATTTCTCATGTTGTCTTTATTCAATTTAAAACATTTGTCCCCAAATCCCTGACTTTTTCTGTCTCCTTATCTAAAGTTTGATCATATCAATCATTTATCTTTTTTTTTCTTCTTTTTTTTCCCCCAAGTATGATATATTAAGATATGTTTAGCTTTTGGACCAATCAGAATGAAGCAATCGGCAGCACTGTGGTTTTGACGTGATTACAGACGGACCTCTGTGTGAGTAATCTTCACCTCCGTCTCTTAAACTCTTCTCATGAGTTTCACATTCTTGTGTCAGTTGAGCTAATATGCCTCTCTCACTCACTCACTCACTCTCACACACACACACACACACACACACACACTCCTCCCTTCTCACTCTCTTTGAGTCATTTTTCCATTCTGGGTCATTTTTCTCCTTCACTTGTTCTCTGTATAAATGCATTGGGTATATTTTGGCCTCGGCTCATGTCTGGAAGTTGGACCCAAGAACCCCCCTCTAGCCTCCCTGCCTCCCCCAGACCCCCCCCCCCCCCCTTCGTCTGGCACAGGCTCAGGAGCTCCTCTGTCCTTACTAACCCTCCCAGGTCCTGAAGTGGCATCACTGTGTGTATCTGCCGTATTTTTAATGAACTGATTGGCCTTATTTCCTAAATATCTTCCAGATGACAATGTAAAGCTCCTTCCTGGGTAGAGAAACAAAATTGAAGCACAGACTATAACAGATTATAATGACCATTCCATCCATCCATCCATCCATCCATCCATCTATCCATTCTAAGTGATGGTGGGCTGCAGTGACCAATGACTTCATTGCTGTAGGGGATGATTCGTCGTTGAGGACCCCAGTCTAGGCGCGCACACACACACACACACACACACACACACACTCGCACACCCAATCACACACTGCAGACAGTTTGGGAACACAAAGCAGACTGCATGTCTTTGAAATGTGGGAGGAAACCCGAGTCCCCAGAAGAAACCCACCAAGCACGGGAACAACATGCAAACTCTGTGGACACACAACTGAGGTGAGATTCGAACCCTCGACTCTGGAGGTGTGATGTGACAGTCTAATTATACTTAGATTAATTTATTAGACATGGTAATGTTGTGGAACATCCAATGAACAAATTACTTCCTGTTCTCACTTACATTACAGCAGCTCTCTCCAGCTGTTCCCTCATCACCACCTCTCTCTCTCTCTCTCTTTCAGACAAAAACATAAAAACACAGGTTGTCACTGTAAATTGTAAACTCTTTTGCTGAGAATATACAACTTTACCTCCGAGGACAAAGTGCTGATACTGGAGACTCCTTCCATCCAGGTTAAAAGAAAACGTCACCGTATTGAAGATTCTAAATTTGTTTCCATGGAGCTTGTTACTATGGAGACGATAACCTATTAGGATGAGTGCATTAATATAAACCTGCTGTTGTAGAGAATTAACCAACATCTAATGGTGTGTTGGTTTGAATAGATTTACTAGAGGAACATTGCTTTTCGTCAACATTTTCGCTGCACTCTGTTAAGCAGACCGCCATCACACCATGATCACAGCTGTGATCCAGGTGACAATACACGGATATACATGGCCTTAACCCACACACACACGCATGGAAATGTGGGGGGGGGGGACGAAAACTCCACTAGAACCCGTAACGATATTGTTTGCATACATCCAGTCAGACACATACAGTATATATTACACATGTGCTGAGAAGGCCAGCGTGCTGGAGTTTATTTAACCTCGACACGGTTCTCTCGGCCTCCCCCAGACTCTGTGTAAGAGTGTGTGTGTGGGATATTTAGAACCGCCACATCTGCCCATTAACAGCCTCCACACACAGGCCTCAGGCATCCCCCTGCGGTCACTGTGTGTATATTTCAGTGCCAGTCCTTCTGGGTGGTTTGTGGTTCGAGTCTAATGTTCATTTAAGTGCACAGAATCTTTAGACGGTTTGCTATAAGCTACAGTCTGAAGCGACAGAGCGTGTGTGTGTGTGTGTGTGTGTGTGTGTGTGTGTGTGTGTGTGTGTGCGTATGTTCACTCATCTGTGGTTCTGGCAGCAGCCTTGTGGTTTTTTCCCCCCATCATCCCTGAGTCACTTGGCCCAGAACACCTGCACATGTAGAGCACAGATACACAACAATCGAGTAGTTTGGTGAAGGCACAGGTTGGTGCCGGTCTGCCATGTTGGCGCCGCCCAATCGGTTCTGCCTTCCAAGTAGGAAGTTGTTTTTAGGGTGAAACTATGATATTGAACGATACTTGTTTCCGTAAAGGGTGCCAATAATTTTTAATGATACGACGTATGGTTAGAATTACATTATTATCCTTTGTATCATCTTAACAGTTTACAAAGAACCAGTCGGTAAAATAATACAAAGGATAATAATGTCATTTTAAACCATATACAGTGTTATCCAAAATTATTGGCACCCTTAATGGAAAATAGTGACTTCAACAAAGAGGGGCATTGTGTCTATTTATTTATTTCGATTTATGGCCAAGCCATAACCCCTTGGCAGAGGCAACCAGGGTACTGGTGTAAATTTCCTAGCACTTAGGAAATTTACGTTTTTAGTAGAGTTGCTGTCAATCTTCACCAGAAAAAAAAAGCTTAAAATTCACCCCACCCTTCACATCGAGAGTGGTCAGGTGCTGTTCCTCACATACAGTTTCCTGAAGCTCAGTGAACTTTTCAGTGTGATGTTCTTATGAGGAGCTTCTTTCCTCCAAACATCATTTAAAAATCAACCACAAAACCTCAAGTGTGTGCAACAAAAACAATGATCTTTTGGGTTTTCTTCCTCCTTCATTATTATCACTCTTTTTACATCTGTGTGTTTAACACAGTGCCATGAAAAAGTATTTGAGTTTGAGGTCATGAACTGATGGCCGGACATTGACCTTCAGGATTTTCAGAATTCATGGTTCCGTCATTTACAGCAAGTTGCCCAGGTCGTGAAGCTGCAGAGCCCCAGACCATCAGACTACCACCACCATGTGTGACCGTTGGTATGATGCTCTTTTTATGAAACACTGTGTTAGTTTTACTAATATATATACAGATATAACGGGACACACACCTTTCAAAAAGTACAATTTTTGTCATCAGTCCACGGAATATTTACCCAGCAGTCTTAGCTGATAATCAGTTTTTTTTTGGCGAATGTGAGACGAGCCTCTGTGGTCTTTTTGTTCAGCAGGGTCTTTCACCTTGTAACTCTCCCATGGACACCATGTTCCACCAAGTCTCTTTCTTATTGTTGAATCATGAACACCGACTTTAACTGAGGTGCGTGAGGCCGGCAGGTCTTTAGATGTTCTTCTGGGTTCTTTATGAGCTCCTGGATTGAGGTAAAGAAGTAATTTTGGTCGACCGGCCGCTCCTGAGAAGGTTACCATTGTTCTGTGGTTTGATCCACTGGCTGTCGATCAGACCTGCACATCGTTCAGGAGGAGTTTTGGCCCATTTTTCCAGGCAGAACTGCTTTAGCTCTGTCATATTCTTTACACGTCTCATGTGTGTGTCTTTCTTCAGGACATTCCGCAGCATCTCTACAGGGTTGAGGTCAAGATGTTCTGTTGTGGACTTGCTCTGGTGTTTTGAGTCATTGTCCTGTTGTATCACTCGACTTCTACAGAGTTTCTGCACATTATACTGAACATTTTTTTTCTTACACTTGGGAATTCATCATCCCCTCAATGACTGCAAGCTGGCCACGCCCTGATGCAGCAGAGCAGGTCCAAATCAAGATGTTTCCTCCACCATATTTTACAGTTTAGATGATGTTTTGATGATGATATGCCATGCCCGTTTTACATCATGTACATGTAGCGCTACGTGTTCTTTTCAAATTCAATCTTAGTTTCATCAGTGCACAAAACATTTTGCAGATTCCACTGTGGAGTGTCAGTATGCTCTTTACTTAGATGATACATTTTATGACAAATTAATGTAGAAAACCATGAAATTTCAAAAGGTTCACATACTTTCTCTTGCCACTGTATATATATTTTTTCATCATTATAAAGGATGCCAGTAATTGTATATATTCTTTGGACACTATTGTTAACTCTGGCACTTTGGTAGCCTTAACATCATGATACTGAATGTTTTGTCTGTTATCAGCATGTTTTCAGTAGGTTTTTTATTTGATCTCTTATTACTAGAATTAATCTTAGATAAAAAAAAAAAAAAAAAAAGTTCCGATGGAGAGTTTTAATCGACTGCACATAGCGTTGGTGGGGGACATTTTAGATTTCTTTTTAAAGAAACATGTTTTTAAGAAAACACCTGGCTGTATTGGAATATTTCCTTTTCCAAAAGCGACACTGTTGCAGGTGAAGTGCTTAATAAAGATAAAGAGGGAACGAAAGAGAGGTGGAGAGAAGTACAGTTCTAATACGCAACTCATATTTACATTATTAAATAAATAAGTAAATAAATAAGACAAGGCCTCCCAAAGACAGCGTCTGTTTCTGTGATTAATAAGGCTTGTTTTGGAACTGATTTGCATCTCTTCAAAGGTGAAAAAGAAAAACAGGTGGAATAATGAATGTAGTGCTAAAAGGTCCAAAATCACTCTTGCAAAAAAAAAAAAGAAAAACCCTAAAAGGAAGCCATCAACTGCTCTTTAAACATGACCTCATCCTGGGCGGTTTGCAGCCAGGGTCTGTCCTCCTGTGAAATAACAAGCTTTAATGGTGATTAATGAGGAGAGGTCTGTGTCTCCACATCCTGCTCAGCCGTACTCTTCCTTTCCGCTATTTACAAACCTCCCCTTTTTTACCAAGTTTTACCAATAGAGGAACATTGTGGCAGAGGTGCACGGATGAAAAGCCGACTTGTGCGAGTTCCTGCTCTGTCATCAGCAGCGAGCATTCAGTCATTAGACTGTTTTAATGACATGACTATCAGCGACCTGTTGGCTGATGTGTCCAGTGGTTATTAGTGACATTTTCTGCATTCTGATCGTCCAGAAGGTGCTGATTGTAATGAGTGGGTTTATTATACAGGAAGATGCAATCGTTTGTATAGTACCAGCTTCACCATTCACAGAGACGTGTTACATAAATAATCAAAACAAAAATGTAAGGAAGGAGTCTCCAGTGTCAGTGCTTTGTAAAACTGTGACTGTAAGTTTTCACACATCTTCAGGACAGGAATTTGATGAGGACATGTTTGCTCACACATTTCATACTTATTTCCAGAATTATTATTATTTTTAATATCTGTAAAGCTGCTTTGCGACAGTGACCGTTGTTAAATGCGCTACATAAATAAAATTGTATTGATTTGAATTTACGCTTCTTTGCAGTTTCTTGATAAAACGACAAGCTTCCTTTTTTCATCTTAAAAGCTTTGAGAGAATAAACATTTTGAGAGTCCAGTGAAGGAATGAGTGTGTAAGTCTGCAGTAATGTAAGTGATGACAGGAACTCGCTTGTTTCACGGAACTTTAAACGTAACTTTAAACGTAATGGATAAAAAACATGATGTGTCATTTGTTTCTAAATATAAAATGAGTAGTCAAAGGAACAACGCTGTGGTTTTAGAGGAATAAAAGACCCGGGGGGACGCGCTGTTGTAGGAAAACAATTGACTCCATTGTGGTAACCATATGTCCACTTCTCATTGTCAAACCACCGCGCCCCTCACTGGTGTTCCCCTTTAACAAGAAATTCATGCAGTTCAGTTTCACAATGACAGAAATCTTACTGTTAGTGATTTGTATCCTGACTCATTCTTTTTCACCTCTGCTGCAAATCACAGTGTGTGTGTGTGTGTGTGTGTGTGTGTGTGTGTTCAGATTTCCAGAGTAAAGGCTATACATACTGTATACTGTATGTATAAATGAACTCAAGATCACAGTGACCTTAGGTGACCTTTTGACATAATATGACCCCATCAGTGATTTACTGCATGATTGAGGTGCAAGATCTGAACATAAAGTAACTCAAAGTTGGTCGAACAGACATAAGACTTTTATCAATCTCTTTGCTTTTAGATCTGAGTGATGATGGTGTTTGCTCTTGCAGGACTAGACATCTGGTCTGGCCTGTTGGAGGAGAAGGTGGAGGAGGAGGAGGATAGAGAGGAGAGGAAGAGGTGGACGTGGTGGTCAGGTTCCTTGGTGCCCAATGGCGTTGTAGAAGGCAGGGTTTAATGGAGGGAAGGCACAGGAGTCTCAGGAATATTTAAAGCGCGCTCAGACACTTCATCTTCCCATCGGTGCTATTTCTCAAGTTAGACTGATCACCTGTCTCTCTGTCTGTCTGTCTGTCTGTCTGTCCATCTGGGTTTCGGCCGCCATGTTGGCTCAGGCGTTCCTGAAGACGTCACTGCTGCTGTGGCTGGTGCAGCACACCTTACAGGGAGGTAAGAGGAACTCGTCCTGTCAGATAGAGATGTAATCAGTGTTAAAGTGTGTGTGTGTGTGTGTGTGAGGTTTAATCAGTCAGAAAGGCGAGATTAACAGCTTTCCTGTGTGCAGAGAGAGTTATTCAGAACTGCAAAAGTCACAATATAGTTTTAGTTTTTACTAAGTCATTTATTTTTCCAATGACAGATTCAGGTGATGACAAAAGTATAATTCGGTAAATTTGTATTATATAAAAAAAAATTAACTAAATTGTAATTTTATAAAACAAAAAAGATATTGTATGTGGCTTTAACAAAAGGAAATTGCGATAGAAAGTAAAAAAAATATTACAAATAATGTGAATATTTATTTAGCTTATTCTTTAATTTGAAAAATAAATTTAAAAAGTTATTGTTAGGTCAGTGAGAATGAATACTGACACAAGGAAATATTTATAAAAGTCATATTGTTATTATTTTTGATAATTGTGCATTAAACACAATTAACTTGTTTTAGTTAATTACAGATTTAGCTTGTGGGTTAGTTAGAGAAAAAAACAGTGAAATTATATTGTCACCAAAAAACACAGTGTTCAGTGAGTTTTAAAAATACTGTTCAGTTTTGTTTCATTCAGAATGGCTGAAAGAACGTGAAGAAAAAAAATAATGAAATAAGATTCAAGTCACAGAAATATTTAGTGTTCAGTTCGTTGACCAATCACGTGATGAAACCCTGATCATCATCATGTCAGTAACGCAAAACCTTTATCTGGTTATTTGGAGCGGAACATATGAAGGTTTTATATTTTGCGTTACTGACATGATGATGATGATCAGGGTTTCATCACGTGAACACTAAATATTTCTGTGACTTGAATCTTATTTCACTATATTTTTTATTTTAACTATTCTAATTGAATGAAACAGATCTGGAACCGCGCAGAGGCTTTGAGAAGGGCAATAAATGTGACTTTAATAAACTCATTCACTAAACACAAAATCTAAATCTACTGTCAAACTCATGCTATTTTCACATAGTGAGCAAATTTGTTTTATGAGATCATCACCTGTCACGCTGGAAGCAGCTCTGAGCTTAGCGCTGAGAGAGATGAAGGTCTGGAGAGAAGAAGGTCTGAGCTACAGGGACAAGGAGTTTCTGGGTTAAAGCGCTATAGAAATACTTTAGAGTTTTAAAATGATTTGGGGAATTATAAACCTGTAACGGTTCTCAAAAGTGCGCAAAACACTTCCACAACTGATTTCCTTTTTAGAAAATGTTCTTTCATTAGAAAACTAGAACATTTCACCCAACCATACAAAGAAGCCTTGAGAAACTGAGGAGGTCCAGAACTCAGTCTGGAAACTTCACTCTGGCTGATGTGTTCGTTTGTAGAATTATTTAAAGGTGCATTTTTACATAAACTCAGAGAAACTGTTAAAACAGTTATGGCTCTTAAAGGTTCTTTAATTGTGTCTAAAGTTCTGTTTAAAACCATAAAAGAACATGCAAGCAACTCTTAAAGTGTTAATATTAACCTGTTACAGGCGATTCTCATTTTAATTGACATTAGATAGCAAGAAAAATATACAAGTGTTACAAGTTTATTGTTTAAAAAAAGTTTTAAATAGTATTTATGTAATTAATATTTATTTATATTTTATTTTTTTATAATAGCTTAAATAAAACTAATGAGATAAAAGGGAGTTTAAGTATTGAAGATCTGACTGATAAAAAAACTAGACAATAGCCTCTATTTTACAAAGTCTATAAGGTTTTTGTTGTTTTGATTGAACTGTTATAGATTTAAAAATATATATAATATTAATATTATTGATAATAATAAGCACTTGAGCTGTAATCTACAAGGGTACGTTTTTGTCCTCGGTTAAACCTGAGCACAGACTTCTGTTATGAAGAAAAACAGATTGATGTGGAATAAAACTTGTAACTTTTTCACTTGTGAATGTATTTAAATATTTAAGAAAACTCTAACCTACTGAACAAAATAAACTTAGAAAAACTAATAGCTAAGCTAAATATTATAATCTGATTCCTCATAAAAAACATAAAAAACTGAAGCAAATATTTGGAGTAACTAAAAGCGTATTTAGCTTCTGAAAGCTAATATTTTAAAAGGCAATTAACTTAGCTAGGGAAAGCTAACCTGGCGAGCATGGCTGCTGCGCGACTCTATAAATTTGTGCTCGCGAAACGGGGGGTTGCATCCTGATTTAGTTGGTTAAGTGATTTTGCGGGAGTCACAAGCAGCATGATGTCAATCACATGTACCAAATTAAATATTAGACCACGCCCACTTTGCTCAAATAAGAATAGTTTTCTGTAATTTGAGAGCTTTATTAACTGTTATTATTTTATTTACTTATTTATTAAAATGTCACCAGTGATTAATTTGACAATAACCATTTATTAAAAGTTAATTTAATGTAATAATGAAGTTTCAGATCTAACAAAGTCTTCAAACAGCTGATGAAAATTCCACGTCAGACTTTTGATCTCCTTCATAACTGGAAAACAAACCCTGCCCTCTGGAAGCAGATTACTCATAAACACGTCTCTGCGACACTTTCCAACTGACGTAACCCCGCCGTATAAACCACATTACGTCTTTCATGTCCTGCTGTGATGTGGCTGCAGGCACGACGGGTCAAAATGTGACGAGCAGCCGCGAGAGCCGACTGTCACTACGCACACTGTCCATCTGTTTGTCTCAGAGTCTGTGTGCATCAATGGCAGCCTGTTTCTCGGCGTGTGCTGACTCGGCACGCAGCCCGGCCCCATCAAACCGACCGCCTTCACCTGAAAGACAAGAGAGACACATGATACTATATAAAAAAAAATTAATAAAATAAATCTAAAAATAAACATTACATTCTCTTGTGCACTGTTTTCGATTTTGGTGTTGCTTAGTAGCTCATGAGTGTTTATTGTGCTCTAGACACCCGAATCTACAGAGTCTATCCCTAGAAATCACTTCAACACTTCTAGTCTTACACTTATTTTAATCAATTAACTAATTGACTTATTGAACTGTTTTAACCAGGAGTCGTACGTGCACCTAGTGGACTGGGGAGACTGGGCCCAGGACAAGGTAACACTGTCTCATACATCCACAGATATTATCTCATGAGTTATTATTCCAATAATGATCTTAGTACTTGTTCTTAGTTGACCAGTACTTATCCTAGTACGTACTCCAGGATTTATGCGCTTAGTCCAGTAACTGTCTCAGTTGTTGTCCGAGTAGTTATTCAGGAATCATCTCAATTGTTTTTACATATTTTCTCACACCGCATACTCATTTCTTTAATCTTTTTGATACTGTAAAGCTGCTTTGTGACAATTAGTTCTCAGCTGCGCAGTAATTATTAAAAAAATTATAACCAGTTATCTTATTTTAATTTGAATTATTATTTCATAGAATAGAAATTTGCATAGATGTTATTATATTCCAGTAAATAGGAATCCAGAAATTATCCTAGCAATGATCACAGTTATTATCTCAGGAGTTGTTTTAGTACTTACACCAGTACTGATCTCAGGAGTCCTCTCAGTTGCCCAGTAATTATCTAAAAGGATTATCTCACCAGTTAACTCCATAATTATCTTAATATTTAGCTCAGGAATTATTCCAGTCATTTATCTCAGCAGTGATCCCAATATCTAATTATGATGTGTAGTAATTATCTCGGCATTCATTTCTCTGCGTCCAGTAATTATCTCAGTAGTCCTGTAGATAATTTTTAGAACCGTGGTTATTACATTAATGTCCTTGTGGAAGATGTTTGAGAAATCCCAGCATTAAAATAATCATTATCTGGACGTCTCAGATAGACATCTCAGAGATAAGTATAAAGATGCCTACTGATCTAATCATAGGAGTAATTATAGAGGTGTGGTGAGTATTGTACTGTACTACTGGAGCACATTGAATATTATAGAGATATTTCTAGAATAACAGCTTTGATAACTCGCAGGATATTTACTGAAACTTCCCAGGTGTGTACATTATTCTAGTACTTATAGCACCAACAGGGGCTCAGTGATTACATCACATGTACATTACGGTACTTGGCAGATGCTCTTATGCAGAGCAATTTACATTTTTCTCTCCTTTTACATCTGAGAAGTTGATGGTTAAGGGCCTCGCTCAAGGGCCAAACAGTAGCAACTTGGTGGGAGGTGGGGTTTAAACCTGTGACCTTCCAATCACTAGTCCAATGCTTTAACCACTGAGATACCTCTGCCCTGATTAGAGCCAATATTTCAATATTGTTCTCTTCTGTCTTTTTGTACCTTTATTTACCTTTAATTAACCTGATGTCTTTATCCTCAGGTGCTGGTCTGGGTGCTCCTGGAACTGCTGGTAAGCCTGGAGTTGTGTATGTGTGTGTATATGTGTGTACAGTATGTATGCATGTGGTGATCATTTGTATTGCTTATTTATTCTTATTAATTATTTTACCCTTTTTTAATTTTTTTAAATTAGGATCTTTAGGAGCTGGTGGTCTCGGGGGTCGTGGCTATGGAGCAGGAAAGCCTGACAAACCAGCCGGAGGTAAGGGTTCTTCACAATAAAGACTTGTGAAGCCTTTCTGGTTTATTCCTGTGTGTAATGCTGTTTGTTTGTTGTTTCACACAGCTGCCGGTTTTCGTGGAGGTGAGTTGACGTTGTTAAACCTGTCATAGTGGTAGTAAAGATCTGAATAAAATGTCTTTATAAGGAATGATGTGTTTGTTAGGTGCAGGATACCAGCCCAGAGGATCACTGCAAGGGAAACAAGGAACTGTTCCAGTAGGATACGGTAGGGAAAATAAATATATATCAGATGTTTCTTGCATACTAGAATTTAGTGGAGAGTACGTCCATGTCCTGTACACAATCCGAATCAGAACACATTTCCTTGGTCCGGCTGTTTCTAGGTGCCGGCCTTGGCACGGGTGTGGGATATGGGAACGGCCTGGGAGCACGAGGTGAGAGAAGCTGTGTTGTTTTCTGGTTTTATTTTGTTTATTCATTTTTTTTTTTTTTTACAGTTTTAGGCAAAATTTATATTATTCACGATAATATTTGCTATCTGATTTTCCTTTGTTTCTTTCTTTCCAGGATACACTAATGGCTACGGATATCAGCCAAGTGAGGGCCGCTGTCTTATATAAACATGTTACCTAAAAACCACATGGTTTCTGAGTTTTTCAGTTAATTTCATTTAAAAAACCCTCACTTTGTGACCTGATTATTATTATTTTTTTTCTAGGATATGGTGCCGGTGGTTATCCAGCCGGTGGTTATCCTGCTGGTGGTTATCCTGCCGGTGGTTACCCTGCCGGGGGTTATCCTGCCGGTGGTTATCCTGCTGGTGGTTATCCTGCTGGTGGTTATCCTGCTGGTGGTTACCCTGCCGGTGGTTATCCTACTGCTGCACGTGGTGAGTTTATAAGTCATTTACTTTATCATCATTGTGAGAAAACTCACAGGTCAGCTCCACATACGGTGGCGACGATGCTGCTAAAAGAATCTTTGGAAGATTCTGAATCTTGTTACTTCAAGCTGACTTGAAGGAATCTTTGCCTTAATGTGAGCTTGTAGTCCAGATCATGCTATAAGATGTTCGGCTGGAAACGCACTTAGTTTTGTAAAGCTAAAATGGCAAGCATTACAGCTTAGCCTAGCCTAGGCAGCACAGTACACTGGAGAGTATTGGCGCTTTACCCTCGTGATCAGGTGGCTGACTGGGAGCTGAGGCCACCTAGTGTCACAGAGCTGTATCATTGCGCGTATTGCTAGCATATGAAACGAATAAACTTCAACATATTTCTCATTTCTAGTATTTTGCTTTCGAATGATCATAAAGTTCGAGAAACGTGAGTTGAAGATCGTCTCTCGATTTCATCATCTGCGGGTCAGTCGCTAGAGGATCTTCATCATGTAATCAGTTCTAGGCTCTTGATTTTGAAGTTTGTTCACACTGAATGTACGACTGTTTCGCATCTCCATCACTTCCTGTGTCCTGCACAAATCTTATAAAAAAAAGTCAAAAGTCTTTAGTAAAAACATTACACTTCATCTTTCTCCATATGTTTCACACTGTATGATGATTGCAATCCCTCAGAACTGGAGCTTGTCAGTAACAGTACCTGTGTGTGCCACCTGTAGGTGGTGTAGGAGGAGGCGCTCCTACAGGAATCGGCGCTAAACCCTCAAAACCGGGTAAACAAAAAAAGCCTGTGCTCCTGAGTGTCTCAGGTCTTTATGTCTGTGATGTGTGTCTATAATCACACCTCGGCTTCACTGCATGCAGCACCTTTAATCACAGATCACATCACCTCGGCTTAAAAAGAGGCCGACACTCACTTTTGTCTGCAGGTGTGTGTGTGTGTGTGTGTCGGGTTGAATAATGGCGTGTGTGTGTGTGTCTTTTGGAATCACAATCACATTTGCACTTTTTATGTTCACGCCCCAGCCTTTGATCCTCTTCTGAACCACAGACACCACTGTTTTCAACCTTCTCCATGAAACAGATGAAAATAATGATAATAAAAGCACTGGCGTGTCGTTCCTGTGTGTCAGTGCTATACTATAAATGACTCCCAATGATGTTCTCTGGAGAACGTTGGATCAGCGTGGCCTTGTCTTTCAGCCCACAGAGTTTAATCCAAACAGCAGTTTCCAGTTTTCCTTCTTTTTTCCCCACAGAA